>JBBPMT010000101.1:0-29260 GCA_038090455.1 Garcileccinum viscosum
CACGCCCGTTCTCTGCCGACACCCCAGAACATCCCGCGCCGCCAGCTGCGCTCACGAGAACGCGCTCGGTGTCCCGCTCGCACGCGTCGGCGCACCCCCAGACGCCGCCGCCGTCCACGCCAGTCAAAACGGAGCCTGTCGAGCCCGCGATGCCCCTCAGGCAGATGGACAGCATGGAGATGATACTCGAGCGTAAAAGTCGCCAGGCGAAACGCGAAAAGAAGGCAAAGGGCAAGGATCGCCCGCCGCCTTCCCCATCGCCCGCCCGCGCGTCCTTCAGCCTCGACGCGTTCATGCAGTCGCGCGATTCCCGACGCGTCGCGGGCCCAGATCAGTCCGATTCTTCGAGCACCGTTGCTCTACAGGTTCGTCGTGTCCATCTTCGTACTCATCGTCGATATATTCTCTCGTAGGACGTGCTTCAGAGCACGACCGACTCGTTACCCCCCGTCACACCCCAACATAGAAAGTATTATAGAGACTACGACGCGATCGAACCTCCATCACGACATAAGAAGGTGCTTTCCCCCTTTCCCCGAGTTTCTCTCTGTTGACCTTTCCATAGACTCCATTTGCTCAGGATAATTCTCCCACCCCAACGCGTTCCCGCCCAGGAAGTATGCCCGCTCAAGCGCAATCCGCATCTCAGGACGCGGATCCTTTCACCCCACGTCGAACCAACTACTACAAGTCGCCCTTCCCTTCCTCTTCTCCCCCTCGTTCATCTCCCTTTGCGACACCCTCCAAGAAGCGGATCGTTAATCTTGTATCATCACCAGGTCCAATGGACCCTCTTCCAGATGAAGACGAATACGATACACTACCCTATAAACTTCCCCCAGGCCCTTATTCAAAGAAGAAACCAGAACTCTCCTACGCCGCCCTCATCGGCCAGGCCGTCCTTTCCTCTCCCGACCATAGGCTGACGCTGCAAGAAATTTACGAATGGATTACCATCGTCTATCCATACTTTCAGAGAAACGAGGCTACTTGGATGAATTCCATTCGTCACGTTCTATCCACCACCGTTTGTTTCCGCAAAGTGCCCCGTGATCGCAGCCTTGGTCGGACGCAGTGGGCGATTTGGGACTGTGATCTCGAATGTTTTGCCAATGGGAACTTTAGGAAAGAATTCTGTGCTGAATACAAGCAAGCCGCAGCGGCCAAGAAAGCCCCACTAAAGAAGCGCCCTGCAGAGGACGCCCCATCCGGACGCAGAACGAAACGCCCGAAGAAGGAACCAACTTCTTCGGCTGATGCTAGCTCGCCTGCTCCGCCAACCTTAGTTCCTCACCCGTTCGCAGGTTCAATGTTGCCCCCCCTTGTACCTACCACCCACTTCCTCCCCATATTCCCTCCATGTCCATCGGTTCATCATCAGCCATATTACGAGCAATGTGCACAACTGCCTGCAGAAGTCATTTTCCCTCCCCTTCCACCAACATCTCATTACGCCCGCGTCACATCCGGCACCGCGGCAGTCTCGCCCGTTCTACGTTCCTCTGTCGTCAACGTCTCCGACGAGTCTCAGATGTCGCCCATGCCACCCTCCTCATCTCTTCCCGAATTAATACCAAATGACGGGTCTTCCTCCAGTCCAGAGCTTCCCTCGGAGGACCATCCACAGACAGACACGGCGGATGCCCACGTGGCATCAACGACACCACTCGATCCAGGTAACATGCCACTCCAAAATGTTCATGTAGACAAGGGCAAGCGGAAGGAGGCGGTTGTGCCTGATGCCACACCTCCAAAGGTTGGTTCTCTCACCGCGAATAATATGTTTAGAGTGACATTTGTCTGCAGAAATCGCGTACTCTCCTGCCCATACCGGTATCTCCGACCCTCGACCGACGCACGAAAACCAGGAAAAAGCAAGCTAACCATGAGCACCGACCTCATCCTCCCGCATCTGTGCCGGAGTCCACATCGACGACAGCCGCCAATACCCACCCTCACCCATCAACGCCTCCCTCACGTCCCAGTACGCCCCCGCGTAATCGTGGTGCTGCCAGCACTGTCCAACTTTCACCATCGCGCATGCCTCTATCTCACAAGGGCCTTCATATGACGCCCAGCGCCAGTCTTGCCCACTTCAAGACAAACCTCGACCCACCCCTACACACGACATTTAACCCAGACGACGGCATAAACCCTGCCGTGTTTGACAACGAGAACGTCCGGACTCCTTCGCGCAAGCGGCCGTATCACCGCGATCGAGACAAGGACGCGATGCCTACCCATTCTCATCCCCACTTTCCGCCAGTCACTCCGAAGAGACTCGTTTTCCCTACCCCGGGTTCCGCAGCCGAGTCGCCATATCGGACACCTGGGTCGAGGATATTCGATCCACACGATCCGGGGGCATTGCTCGAGGAAGAATTTGCTAGGATCAGTGCCAAGGCGGCGCAGGAGAGTCCGGTTGGATTATTCGATCGACGAGGGCTGTTATACGAGAGCCCGAACATGCACAGCCCGGGCAAGTTACCGCGGTGGTATTGATAAGAATGACACGTCACCATTTTCTTTTTCCTCTTTTTTCTGTGTTTTTCATATATCCCCTATCTGCGCGCTTGTACGCCTCCAGAAGTTTCAACGATATCCGCAATTCATTTATTCATTTGCCTGGTGCCTCTGCCTCCCTACCTGTGTCCGTCTGGTGTTCTATCTATGTCTGCGATCGAGTCCATGCACATATGCTACCTTGTTTCTTTCCTGGTCTCGTTTTGTTCTTTTGATTGTTTCTTCTTTGGTGTACCACAATGTGTTTGGTATTCCCCTGGCTCTCGAATCCCGTCCCCTTCAACGACCATCTCGCTACAAGTATGCTGTCCGTTTTCGTTCTCCTCATCTCACTCTGGTGTATTCTTAGCCTGTTACGGACGATCCCCCCATAGGTACGTACCATGTTAGATCTCTCGAGCTTGTCCTCACTGTCGTGCAGTTTCGTTTCAAACCAATCGGCGCGGCATTACCGTGGTGTTCTATTATGTTGCAAGAAGCGAAGAAGGTACCAAAACAGCAAACGAAAGGGAAGCGGTGCGTGTTCCGGCGGCTGCGTGTCGCCTACGGCCTGAGCGATCCTGATTGCCGAGCACACGCGCCACCGACAGCCGGGTTGGACGAATGAACGCGCAAGGACTTGGGAAGCACACTTTCGGCACCCGTGCTGATGGGTGCCGGTGACAAAGCGATCCCACATCGTCCCCGTAGATGTCCGTATTTGAATCTCCCACGAAGACGAGTTTCCGTCGAACCCTGTGTGACTCCTCGGCGTAATGTTCGAGATTGGCAACTCTTCAGAAGTAGCGTACTCAGCGAACCGTATCGGGTGCGTCTGCGAACTCGGATGACCGTTGGATGATGACTCTTCCCGGAGATTAGTATGTAATAAGACGCAAATGATCTACGATGCCGTGTGATCGTTAGTACCCGAAACGCCGCGCAATCGCCTGCACGTTACGATAAAAATCCAGTCTTACTGCTGATAGCACCAACAATCAGGCTTCTGCTAGTAGACCAGCGAGCTTCAAACATCTTACGATCACTCCCTGTTACTATGAGCGCACTCAAGACCTGGATCTGCGGGTCCTTTCCCCCCAACTCAACTTTCAATGTTGCCGACATCCCAGACCTTACAGGAAAGGTCGTCATTGTCACAGGTGGTAGCACAGGCATTGGAAAGGAAACGGTCAAGGTACGTTCCGCGTTCTCTTTCGTTTGCCCCTATTCACCGTTGTCGATGTACAGGCCCTCCTCGCTCATGGGGCGAGAGTCTACATCGCCGCACGAAACAAGGTGCAGTGCGAAGACACGATTCGTCAGCTCAAGCAGGAAACGGGAAATGAGGCCGTCTTTCTGAGCCTCGACTTGGCTAACTTGAAGGCCGTCAAAGCAGCTGCGGAGGAATTCTTGAGGTTCGTGGTTTCTGCTTGACGCCAGTGCTACGACGAATGTTGATCGACGATAAATATGACTTGCGCCGCGTCTACACAGTAAAGAAAGACAGTTGCATATACTTTTCAACAATGCGTGAGTGGTCGTGTGATTCGAGACGAAGCTAGCTGTGTACAGAAGCTTCTATAGCGGTGTCATGAACCCCCCGGCTGAATGGGTCACTGCGGACGGGTACGACCTCCAATTCGGCACAAACGTTTTAGGTACGTCTCCATCCTGCGTCTCTCCACCCCAACTCTTAACTCCCTCCACCCCACTGGCAAATAGGACACTATTACTTCACCAAGCTTCTCCTCCCGACGATGATCGCCACTGCCAAGACAAGCCCGGATGGCAAGGCCCGCATCGTCACCACCTCCTCGTCAGGACACCTCTTTTGTCGGGGCCTTGACTTTGACACGTTCAAGGATTCCCCAAAGCGACAAAAATGCAGCACCGAGGTGCTTTACTTCCAGAGCAAATTCGTACGTCATACGGAGCGAGCGTGTTTGATATATTGATGACGATGGGACGATCCACCTGTACAGGCAAACGTGGTAGTCGCGCTCGAACTTTCACGACGGTTCGGCGACCAAGGCATCGTTTCTATCTCTCTCAATCCCGGCAATATCAAGTCGGATCTGCAGCGACACTTTCCCCTGTTCTTGCGGTCTATCTTGGTAGGTCGATGGTCAGCCTGAGTTTGAGAAGCGTTATTTATCATGGCGACCATCACCATCAGAATCACACCATTATGTATGATACGCCGTTCGGCGCATTGACGCAACTCTATGCTGGGACGATGCCAGAGGCGGCGGGACTTGGGGGTAAAGTACGTCGTTGTCTATCGCCTTATTGTCCGCACGGTGTGCTCAACACATGTCTTCCTCTAGTACCTTGTGCCCTGGGCGCGCGTCGGTACCCCCTTGAAGGAGACCCAAGACCCGGAACTTGGCGAGAAACTCTGGAATTGGCTCGAGGAACAAGCGAAGAATGTATGACAGCCAGGATGGCAGCGGCGACTATTTATGCACTTGGATGGACTCGGACTTGTAGCAATACTGGCAAGTTATTTAATAGTCACGAAAGAGGTCGTGGTTCTGGGGTTTTTCAGAGTCAAACGAGGTGCCCTAGGCACCGATGTGTATAGACAAAATTAATCACTGTCTAGTGGGTTCGTCGTCATCTAGAGTGCCAAAGACATCGAATTGTGATCCAACATACTCTCCTTGAACCTGTAGAGTTCTCAGAAGGAAGGGGAAGGAATTTTACAAATTGTGGTGATGGCAGGAAGTTGCAATTTGACATGAAGCCTTGTGAATGAACTGTTTTTTGTATTTCTGATGACTGCGAGTGAACTGATCCAAGGGACGCGTGACATTTTCAAGAGGGGAGCGGAGACAAGCAATCCAGTTCCAGAATGATACACCACGAACTTGTTCTGATCGCTTTTCGCTGATGGCGGGGACACATTCAATGAAAATGAACTCAATTTTGAGGGAATGAGGTATGTCGTTCTTCCGTTCTTTTTGCCTCAGCCATCCGATCACGTGGTGGAACGATTCCAAACGCCTCTTTTGATAGCGACTTCAATGCTGCTCACGTCTCGAGGCGATCCTAACTTGCACACACGACGGCACTTGAAGGATGAGGTCAACCGCTCTGATGTCTTCCGCCCCAACAGATCAAACGCATAAATATACAATGTTCGCGACGATTCAAGCGAGGTCGGCAAACCCGATTTGTTGAGTACTGTAATCGAATACGGTATATACGCCCTGTAGGAAAGTGAGCCCAATAGACCAGAATCCTAGGTCATATAATCAGAACGGGTCCATTTAGTGCCGCAAAAGGCGAAGGACTGAAAATCTCACCGGTAGAAAATGGTGCAGCAATGATGGCAGCGAAACAATCGGGAGAGCCTTCCGCAACTGGTTGAAGCCTCAATACTTCGGGAGGGATGTCAAATGTCCTGCCACCGAACGTGAGGCCTACTGTTGGGAGAGAGTCGCACGGTACTGCAGGCTGTTGTCAAAAACAAGGTATCGATTGTAATCGGGACTCACGGTAATAGTAACCAATGTCTCCATGTTGCACGAGAGTACCACCAAAACGTTTATACAATTCTGCGACTCGATCCCAATCTCCGATGATGTAGCTTGCGCCAGTGTTTATAATTGCAGGTACATCATTGAGGACTGCTTCACCATTAATACGAACATCGTCCATGGACACCTGCCAGAATCCCTACATAAATGCCAATGTCAGCATCATCCGCTCTCACTTTCTACCATTTAATTTATATCTAAAGTAACTCACAGGGTTTGTTACGCGTGTGTAAGTGACGTCACCCTTGTACAGCATGCTGTTTGCCCCACCGACATACATCTCGGCCCCGGAAGGAGAGAGTTTCAATGAGAATGTCGGATTAGTTAACCTGTTCTGTTTGGAAAGCGATGTAAGCAGTGGATCAGCGCCAAGTTTTGAGATGGAAGGGAAGGCCAATCCCAATAAACCCTCTGTTTTTCCATTGCTCCGTAATAATCCAAAATTGTTGTATCTCTTCACAGAAAGAAAGGTCTGAGGATCTGCCTAGCTTAGCGTCAGAATTCAGTGACGATTCACACAAGCGATACAAAACATACATTGAATCCAGCAATGGTTACATTATCAGTATATATCACACCTTCAACACTGGTACCATCGCTGAATTTGAGCGTGGATGTATGACCCTCTGTCTTGGCAGTCTTGGATATATTCGGAACCCAAAGGTCATTATCTCCTGAAGTCCCAGTGCAGCCCTCCTGTAGCACCCACATATCGCTGCGTTGAATTCAACAAAAGCAGTTGTACAAACTGAAAGAAATTACGTACGCTGCACCAGTGTCAATATGAACTGTGATGTCGGTCAGCGTAAACATATATCAGAATGATACAAGGACAACTCACGGTTCAAGGGCTCTGGAGGAGTGCCAAGCGTGATCTCTCCCATCCACACAATATTTTCGTAAGACTTCAGCGGGAGGCTAGCACCGCGGGTTCCAAGTCGAGGCCCGCTCCGTTTCACAGAGAAGGGATGCATCGTCCCCGTATTCGTCTCGTAATTATCTAGCCCAGTAAGGATCTTCCTAAAATTTGCTGAGTACCATATGCCACAAATGGCTTATCCACATACTCCCTGACCGACATAGCATGAGAGGTGATTGCGTCAAGATCGATGCTCTCGTTGTTCGGAGAGGAAGCATGTCTGACGAGCGGTATAGCCATGCCACCCGCCTTCGGTATAGGTTTTGCAGTTGTCGGAGCAACCAGGCTGCCGGCAGCTACAAAGATGGATATAGTAGTGAGTCGCATTGCAAAGGAGTGGAAAGCGATTGGAGGTGAAGCATCTACCTGTGGACCTTTATGATGAGAAGCCAACCAAACCGGATCATGCCGTAGGTCGTACTGATGCATCATCGAGTGACACACCGGGAATAAAGACATTTTTGGGTTGCTTACAGTACATGAAAAATGACAAATAATGGTATGAAAATTTCTTATTCACATTTTTCAGGTACACGCCCAAACGGAAGTTACCTAAATTCAATATGTGGGAGAAAGTATCAGGTTAACATTAAATAATTATGTGCTTAGCCTAGGCCCCACATGGTATATACAAAATGAGAATTTGTCCGCCGGGAGTCAGCTCTGTATTGTAACTCCGGGGCTCTAAAGGGCTGGTATGTGCCGTGTTTGGTAAGCACGCAACCAATGTTCTGTGAACAACGTTCGCGTGTCTGCTTGACGACGCTGGTTGGATGTCCGCGCAGATGTGTAGTTAACATCTGAGCAATTCAGACGTGTACCAGATATCTGGGTTTCATGTATATGCAGTGTGTCTGATTCATGTGTATGGGATATCTGAACTTGCGTGTACATACGTAAATGTGTCTCATTCGTGACTATCAATTCGACAGAAGACAAGTGCACAACATTGCAATGTGACACGACAAACCAAATGACAATTATCATAAAAGCTATGTATCCCCTGGGATGTGAAATGCAGACAGGTGGAAAAGTGAAGTGTGTCTACAAAATTCCTGGAAGATATATGTGCAAGTCTGGGCTCTCCATTCAGACATGACCTGAGTTGAAGTCAACTGCATGACATGATTCCCAGAGAGCCACACCTCAATAAATTCTCCTACAGGCATGATCCTTGAGCTCCACATGTGCCACTTGCCTCTAGGAAAGGCAGGGTAAGTGGCGATAAATGCTAGCCAAAACATGTCTCACCCCCAAGCCCAATACTGCAACTGCATGGAGATGTCCAAGATAAGCCATTTCTCAATCTGGGTTGAGAACACATGCCAGTCAAGAGGCATTGTGATGTTGAACCTGGTAGGAAGTGGTAAGAATGGGATTGCAATGGCATGGTTGTCTGGTTGGGAGTCATTGAGAATAGCCTGTTCCTCAGTGATAGACATCTTAAGTCAGTGGGTGATTTGTTAGTATATAGGACCTAGAAAAAAAAAGGCAAACTCACTTTATCCAAAGTGGATGACTCCACACTCTGAGCCAACTGCAATAAATCCCATTGAATCACATCAATGACAGGTGTGAATGACTGGTGCTCCTTGGTCAATGAAACAGAAACTTTGACAGGCTGTAGACTGCATGAGACACTGGCCACAGATACTTTATGAACAGCCTACAATTTTCTGGTGGGTGAGTTGCCTTGGAATGGTGCCCATGAAGCAAACCATGACCAGGAGAGGCTTGGGGGAGACCATATATGGATCTCCAGAGTAAAATTCAACAGTCGCAGTAGTAGTAGATGTGAAAGAACCTTTGAAGTCTGGCTGGGTTGCTGAATGCTTGATGTCCATAGTGCACTTTGACTTGGAATTGCAATGCTGTTTGGTTGATTCAGGACTTGTGTGTTTGAGCAGCAAGCACATCACATGCCAGTGACTACCATCACTCACCACTGATTCTGAAACCCAAATCATTCAAGCCTCAAATTGTGTTGATATGAACTTGCAAGTCACTCTCAATACACTTATCAATGGGAAAGGTTCATTAAAATCAGAGAATGCCATTTTGTTTGATTACATGCCAGCTACCTTCAGTTTTCCAATTCTGCCACAGGACGAATAAAAGCTGCATTCAGTGCATGGTCTGTCCACAGTGGAAAGGCAGTTATCAATCAATGGACCAAAAAGATGCTAAGAGCCATTTCCTGACTGCACTGCACCAATGACACCTGGAACACCATAATCATAATTCAGGACCACTCCTCCATGATCCAAGTCTCAAGCATTCACTTGAATGGACACACTTTGACAATGAACTGAGTACATCCACTGGGCCAGAGGCTCTGAGTGACTTCAATGAGGAACCCTTTATGCAAGACAACCTAGGTTATGACCCAACTAGCATGACCATTAACTCAGACTTGGCACCACTGCCTTCACCAGGCTCACCATCAGCTGATTGTTGATGTGACTTGGACTCTAATGCCCAAAATAAACCTTCCATCAAAGAAAAATCTATTATGGAAAATGTATGGAGTGAGTATTACCAAAAACATCTATAGGAGATTTCGAGACAGGAATTCCATGGTGATAGTTTTGATGCATTGCAAGATGTGCTAGCAAAGGGCAAGAGGCTGTTTCAGCCCCAACTTAGGTCATTCAATGAACACATCATAGATCATGCTGACTTGGAAGATGGTGACAGCAATGCTGGACCAGATTCTGAGTCTGAGTCAGCCTTTGGAATTGATCTGTCAAGTATGAGTGTGTTTGATTCCACTTTCTGTACCCCATTTGTTCTTACATCAGCTCCAGAAGTGATGCAAGGCACAACTCTGGGTGATTGTTTGTGTCAGAAGGTTCCTGTCAAAGAAGATAATCCATATTTCCTGTTTCCATCCAAGATGGTGAGTATGCCAATCAAAATGGTTATCATTGGATCATTCACATTTTACCTAGCATTTTATCACATCTATATTGTTTGGCTCAGCCCGAGTTCCCTTCTCTGAGGCACAGAAGAAAGCAGTACTTGATTGGGCTAAGGAACTCAGTGTAGCCAATCTTCCATCGCTATATTCACTCAAGAAAACTCAGGATGAGGTTGAAAACTGTATTGGTCACCCAACCCAAGAAGTTAGATCCATCAATGGAAATGTCTTCTATATCAATGACATCAGAGCTGCCATTGGAAAGGTTGGTAAGATGACTGTGACATGCAATCAAGCTGACTGATGAACTTGCAGGACTATGCTAATCCACTGACTTGCCATGCTATGCAAGATTACCCTGACAATGGGGGTTCTTTGATGTCAGAAGTCTTCAATGGCATGAAGATGATGTTTGATGGCCCTGCTTCTTTGGCTGTTCATGTCAATGGCAAGATATTCTTTGTGGACAAACTTTTACAAGAATTGTCTGGACACTTCTTCATCCCCAAGTGTTTCTTCTATGCTTCATATCCAGTAGCCAATGAAGAGCCTGAATGTGTTATCAATGCAGACACTGGCCAATCTGCATCTGTGGCTCATGAGGCATTACATCCAGGGTCTACCCATCTGCCCAGGCAGAAGGAGCTTTATTCTCTTGGTCATGAAGTCGAGAGAACAGATGTAGGGTGTTGTTTGCCAGTAATATGTATTGACATGTTGCTAATCTGTATCAAAGGCTGGCTTTATTGTGAGTGACAAGCAGGTAATCATCCCAATATTAGGATTCAACTGCTCTTTTGAAGACATCTCTAATCATCCTGAAGAACTTGAATGTGGACTCACAGGTTACATTCTCAAACAACACCAATTTGAAAAGACTGATCATTATTATATCCAGAGTCATCAATGTGTCTCGCAAAACTTGAAGCAAACCTGCTTCATGAGAAATCACAGGGACACATGGTCTACAGTGTTCCCCTTGTCGTCTTTATGGATGATGTTTCTGGAAACATCTCGAAACAATGAAATAAGCACCATGCCATCTATATGTCAAATGCAAATCTCCTGTGTGAAATGATGGAAAAGGAAACTTGTGTTAGGTTTGTGATGGGTTCACCACATGCAGCATCCATGGAGTTGATGCAGGCCATGAAGGATTCCATTCAGTGAGTTGTGAGCAGTGCAATATGATTGTTGCAATCTGAACTTGTGTGGTAGTAAAGCAGCAGACTCTGGTATAATTGCATGGGACTGCAAGGAGAATGAAGAGGTGATGCTCATTCCATATGTACTGTACTTTTCTGGGGACAATCCCATGCAAGCAGAAATATGTAGCCATGCAGGTCTCTATTGCAATTATTTCTGTCGAACTTGTGATGTTGGTGGTACAAAGGCACACAAAGAGATGGAAGCTGGATATGCTGCTATATTTATGATATGGTCTTTCTGCCAATGTATGTTGCTTCTTTAATTATAACCCTCATATATGAACAGTCAGGTAATCTATGAACACCACAGATGACTGTGGCTACAATTCATGACCATTTTCACATTGCAATACATCTGTCCAGAGCTACTGACAAGATCAAGAATTCTGTCTCAACAAGTGGCATACAGGACTCCACCTCAGCACCTATCCTTGATATGCTGGTTGAGATGGGGAAAAATCTGCAGAAACAACAAGCCAGAATGCATGCCAAGCCTGAGGAAGAAATCCAGGCAGCACTGCAGAAGGAGTTGGAGGCCTACCTTGAAGGATGTTCTCTTGAATGCACAATTAACCCCTTACTGGGGCTACAAAGTAATGATTTTCTGAGGCTGATGGTGACATACACAGATCTAATTCACTCGACAGGTACAGATATCCATCAAGACATGCCAACAGAAATACTTCACACAGTTCTTCTCAAGAAATCAAAACTTTTGGATTTGTTCCAGATTCATCTTGAGTTGATTAATCAAGAAGGTTTGAATGCACCATCATTAGTGGTGGAATACTTTGTTCATTATAAGGGTAGCTTGATTGGGAGGCATTTGAAGAGTTTAGCTCAGGTGATGCCATTTATCATACATGATCTGGTTCAGAAAGCTGTACTCAACATGTAGACAACAATTGGCAAGCTTGTCATGCTCCTGTGGCACACAAGAATCCATGATATTGATTCTTATCTTGTAAGTTACATGCCCATTGGTACATTTCCTTTCAGCTGATGAAGGTGCCTCAGGCAAAGCTATCCAAAACCATCGATGACTTCCTCAACATCACCACTCAATGTGCACTGAGTATTCTGATCACGAAACCAAAGTTTCATTTTCTAGTCCATCTTCCACTCTATATCCATCAGTTTGGTCCAGCAATCATTTTCTCAACTGAATGGTATGAGTCATTTAATAGTGTTTTTCATCTTTCTTGCATCCACAGCAACTGCCAAGCACCAAGTTGTGACAGCTGCAAGACTTTTGCATGTCAGGATACTATCAAACATATTGCTATGGGTGGATACTGGTTCAACAAAATGACACAACAATGGGTTCAAGGTGGTCCTGCTTTGCAAAGTTTCCTTCAGGAACACCCTGTACAAGCTCACTTACTTGGTGTCAAGAATGAGGATCCTCCTAGGATCAGTATGTTGTTGCTACTCTACTTTTCCCAAATACTCACAGTACCTCAGCATCTGGGAGATTTGCACTGGGCCAGGTTAACATGCATGGAAAAAAAGTAAAGGTCTCAGTAGAGTGGAAAGCAATGTGCTGTGTGATGCTGCTTCAAGTGATACCACACAACTCTACAACACTCTTTCAAGGTGTTTCACTGACTGCCAGCAATGGTGATATCATCTTTGTTGATGAGAATGCAATTTTTCAACACAGAGCTGATAAAAATGTGAGACTGTTTGTTGAATGTCAGCTAGTATTGACTGCCATCAGAGCCACATAGGCTGCATACTTGAGATTATACTCTCCACAGATTGCAATATCAAGTTTGTTGTATTACAGCTGTTCTCGCTTGCACCAACACTGCATCCTAAGATACATGCACCATGCCTGGATATGACTGATGAAGAAATTGTTGTGTCTGGACAGGTAAATCCCTTTCTAATGGTGTTCCCTTGATGAATCTTACTGCAATGATCATCTCCAGGATATCATTTGTTCTGTTAACATGCAACACAACTGCATTGATGCAGAGTGTGTAGATACTAAGTTAAAACCAATGCAACAAGAAAGACTGGAAACAAAGCACAAGGTTCAGGTGATTCAACACAAGCCTACATGATTATTTTTCTTGAATACTTGGTCAATTTACAATTATGAGGCTATCTACTCATACCTACCCTATAATCTCCATGAGACCCCAACATGTGTTATAAACATGTCAGATGCACAGAAAACTGCTATTAGCCAGTTGCATGACAAACATGCTGCAAAATCTGCTACCAGTGGGGCACAGGCAGGTTCCTCCACTTCCACCATCACCACTGCTACCATGACTCCTGCATTCAACATGGCAGCCAAGAAATCAAATCCAAAAGGCAATGCAAAGAGTAGAGCTATATGGCATTCCACTGCCACCACACATGATTTACCCCAATCCATATCTGCCATATCATCTGCCACACCATCTGCCCCACCAGACATACAGTCTCTGAGGCCTCATCAGGCTTCCCAATATGCTCAGGGTCCAGCCTTTGGGAGACTCTCTCAGCCTCTTTGCTCCACAATATCATTTGCCCTACCACCTGCTCCACTGGATGCACAGTTTGCATGGCCCCTCCAGACTTCCCAAAATTTTCATAGTTCAGTCTTGGGTGGACCTCCATGTTGTGAACCTCAGTCATGACCTAACTTGCCCCTAGTCTAGGGTTCCCTTTTCGACTTTCCCCCTTTTCTTAAAAGCCACCCATCAAGTGCCTCTGTATTATCTTATTGGGTCATGTAACTAACCACATCATAGATGCTCATTGATCATGTGATCTATAGTTATTGACATCTGTTTACCTTTTTATAGATGCTTGGCATTCACCCTTCATCGCCAATGTGATCTCCTGATCTAGATCTCTGTCATATCTTGATAGATCCCAGATTCTGATGGATCTTCCTTTGCATATCTATAGATTTGCCACACCTCATGGTACATGGCACTCTTTCATAGTTCTCATGGTCCCTGGCTTCCATTCTGCCACACCATGTTATACTTTAATTACCAATAGCATGTGTTTACCTCATGGACTCTTACTATAGCCATAGATAGCAGGTACTGGCCCTTAAGGCATGGTCCATGCACTGTACTCGATAGTATTTAATACAGGGCCTTGAAGTCCTAGACCCCCAGTCTAGTTCTTCTCAGCAGTTGACCCATAGTTCTGTCTTGAGTTCCATAGAACAGGATTACCACCATCCCTTATTCCTGAGTCCACTCTCATTAATGGTTCATTGTGGAGGTCCATAGCAAACCCTCCAAAGCAGATGTTTCTGGCCATCATCACTTGGTCACTAACCCCAACCTAGGGTTATCCTCAATAGCTCACCACAACATCACTTTCACTCCACAGGCTCTTCATGTTGAGAATCTAATTATTCAATTATACTTAGCTATAACCATACTTAGATTCTGATCTAGAATGTTCTACTCTTATTCATCATTCTAGATCATTCTATCATTACATTTCTCTTATGACTCATCTATGATATCATAGATAAGAGCTATTTATTCCATTGGCTATTACTCATCCACAGTAGATAGCTGACTCATACTGATAAGAGTGAATAATGCTATTGGTTATTTCTTATCTGTTATACCTTATATAATCTAATGTAAAGTAGTATAAATAGGGTCTGATCAGACCCTGAATGATAATGATCATCCTATCTCATTACTGCTCATAAGAAGCATTTCAAATACTTCTTATCTTACCTCAAGTTATCATACAGCCACTCTACAATTCCTAGTAAGTTCTCTACTAGAGATTACTTCCTCTATCATAGAACATGCTGTGCTGCCTTATACCTGCACAATCCAAGTTCTATACTTTACCCTGCCATATCACTTGCTACACCATTAGTGCCACCAGGTGGACAATTTTCAGGGCCTCCACAGACTCTCTGACACCCTCAGTGTTCAGTATTCACTGCCAGTGGACCCTCTTAGTTACTTCATGCCACTGCATCATTCACCATTTCACCTGTCCCACTGCCAAATGTACAGTTTTCCAAGTCCCACCAGGCTTCCTGTCACACTCAGGGTCCAGTCACTGGATCCTCTCAGCTTCTTCTTGCACCACAATATGCCCACACCATGAATACTATGCCTGCTCAGGTTTCAAGAGATCTTACAATGTGTCCAACCAATCTCATGCAACTCAGAGAAGATTACATATATACTGTTGTACAAGTGCCAATGTCCCAATGCCTGCTGTACTATCACTCAGTCCCATCTCATGCAGCTCCACCACCACACCATTTTTATTCTCTACAAGGTTCTGTAATGCACCTGACTTAGTTTACATCAGTGGTTGATGCAGGTGCACACAGTAAGGCATCCACAACCTCAGTGTTTAGGCTTCCAGCTCATGACATTCCTTTTGACAGGTCCCTCCACATCCTTGCAATCATCCATAGGACTATGGTGACCATGTAGCAACATCAGCCATTTGCTATTGCTGAGTTGCTGCCTCAACATACTGTGGTATCACCATGGTATACCCCATAGAAGGCAGTGACCATTCTGCATATCACACACTTGATGCCAATGAATCACCTTTACATGATCCCATTCCTTCAAAGTTTATTCAAGTCACTACAACTCTTCATATTTGTGTATGACTTGCATGTTTTCATGTTTGTCATGCATTGATGCCATTAGATCAACCCTGGCCAAATAAATACACCCCAGTGTTATGTGTGAATGGATGACTCAATGATTTGGATCATTCTTTGAATTGGTTGCACTGTAAGAGTCCTCATCAACACCAATCATCCTCAAGTCATGACAATTGCAATTGTGCCAAGCAGTGTCCAAACAAACACAAATGTGACATTCAAGGAAATTGTTTGACCCTTCCATTTCAGGTCATTTTGACTTGCTTGTCATGTCCAGTCAGTTCATGCTTTGTAGAACATCTGGCAATTCCTTGCTGGCAGTCCCTCAAGGCAACTCTGGACAGGGTCACCAATTGAGTATTGGATCTGCAGCTTCCACAAGATCAAGGAGCAATAGTCAGGCCAATGGACACATTTCTAATAACATGGAGAACACAAGGGTGCCTTCCATAGTGGTGTCAAGACCTAGAAATGTTAACATCACAAGGAATGTGACTATGACTAATTCCCACCCTGCATCACCTTTTAGTAACAATGGTTCAGTCACAGCCCCCATCAGTACCAGTCCTCAGCAATCAAGAGATGGAGATGATGACGATATCCTATCTCTCTGTCCACAATGCAAAAGATGTCTCCTGGAAAGTGCCACCATCATAGCCAAGAAGCATGACATTTCTGAAGAAGAACTTCACAACTTCATTAATGTAAATCTTCCTTTTTTTTTTTTTGTTAATATAGCATTATTGAGCCAAAACCAGCTCAGAAACATATTCTTGATGTTTGTTGACATCAAAGCCAACCTCCTTGTGATTTCAAATGGGTTGAAAGAGAATGAGGTGATAGCTGCCAAAGATTTCATTAACTCCAGGGATTTCCAGATAATTCACTATGTCCATTGATTAGCAGAAGATTCAGTAACAATTTATCCCTGCTGGCCAGATGATGCTCAAAAGCTGCCTCACTGCATGTCTGCTTTCACCAAACTTAACTGCATATGTTGTTGACACACAAACCCATATTATGGTAATTTCACAATGCAAGTATCTGTATGTCTCACTTATTTGTATCATAGGATTTTATGAAGCTGCACCCTGATATATTTAGGATTCCCAAGGGCATATTCAATGATGTTGAAGTAGGTCCCATACTCAGAAAGATAGTCACAAGATTACTATTCAACATCTGCAGTATGATAAAGATGGTGGTGGGTATTTTCTATTGTATACATGATGAAGCTTATGTGGGTCACAGTTGACAAAGTCGATTTGCAAGCAAATGAGTATCATGGATGTTCTGAACAGTCTTGGATGAAGTACTGGCATAGAAATTGACTCATTGCATTGGCATCACTTTACATTCTTAGTAAGTTAGGCATCTCTCAACAACTCATTACTGATGGATTGTATCAGAGGTGCTGCCTTCACCTCTTTCTCATAGACCAGAAAGGCTATAAGGATGTGCCACTCAACAAGTTATTTTCTCTGGTCCTTGTTGACCACATCCACAAGGACACTCTTGCACATATTGCAGTGGAATTGAATGTGAACATTGCTGATCTGCAGCCAGTAGTCCATGATAAGGCCAGTGACCTGGATGCTGGTGATGACCAAGATGATCCCTGTAGTGACAAGGATCCTGACCATCAACTTGGAGATGATAAAAATGGAGAAGTGAATACTACCCCTACTGGTGCCAGTCATGCTGAAGATCCCAGCAACAACATTGATTACAACAATGGATTCTGGGGTGATGATGCTGAAGTTCTTGTGTGGACCAGCAGCCAATTTTGGAATTTTGTCGACCATATGCTGGATGATCTGAGGAAGGAGTGTCACAAGAACTCTTCAGATCATGAACAGTACATAATGGTGTATGCAGAGTGCATTTTCTCAACTTCCCTATCGCTTGTGTGTCCTTCATGACTTATTGGACTTGACAGTGAACTCATTCAATATTTCCAAAAAGATATACATGACTTTCCTGGATGCAGAAAGCTACTAAAGTTAATGCCATGCAGTGGTAATCCTAATGACATTCTTGTTGCTCCCGATGCCAGCAGCTTACCATGGCAGAATATAATTCAGATGCAATTGATGTGGGCCTGAACTATCTGCAATTTTATTTCTCATATGCACACCCAGTAATCACCACTGTCTAATCATGTATGTAATGATCTAAATAATACCTGGTTTTGTGCTTTTATTGAGGTACACTATATATGTATGTCTGCACATGTGGTGCATATGCATTGATGAAGACTAGGAACATTTACTTGTAGGGAAACATACACTACACACTGGAATGGAGACACAGAATCAACATTTGGATGGGGACACAGGATTGACATTTGAACAGGGACACGGGATCAACACTTGTATAGGGACACAAAACCAATAAAATCACACAGACACCAGTGACACATAGGCAGTGGGACATGCGAGATACCAGCACTGTTTTTTGTATAGCCGAGATCTCACTAGGAACATAGTAACTACGCCATTTATTTATTTGATAAATATGCGACCAGCAATGGTGTAAGCTCGGTTCCCAGACGTCTCTTTTTGGAATTAACAAAATACAGGTAATTCATTGGGGAGAAAGCATGCAAGCGACCTAATCTGGACCTCACTCACATAAATGCAATTTTAAACCTGTAAAATATATATTACTCGACCGGCTGTGTAGGAACAGCCATCAAAGCCGTGGCTTATTGGCTCAGCTTGGCTCGGCTCATGGCTGCCAGAAGTGCTGGCCGAGCCATAAGCTCCGCCGAGCCCCTATCATGGCTTGGCATGGCTTGGCTCGGAAGGGCCCGGCTGCTGGGTCTCAAGCCAGGCCGGCAGAACACTAGAATCAAGGTTCCACTTTTGCTTATAGGACCCGGAATTGTCAATATTAAAGCTTTAGAGGCGGCCTAGGGAGGAAAGCGCGTATCCCCCATAGGCGCCCCGGTATTTCTCGATTCAATGGATCGTAACTTTATGAACTGTACTCTCCAACTGATGGGCGGTTTCGACCCTATGTGGACGAGCATGCACCACGGATTGGGTAAATCAGATATCAATAACATCCTGCCAACGCCGTCCTTGCCATCATTGGTAATATTCATAGCTCATCCACCAGGGAAGTTTCCTATACTCTTTGATGGTTTCAAGATCGCGACTCCAACGGCTCGCGCGGCATAACCCTTTAACGTCCTTATCGATCAAACCCACAGATATACAGTGTATATGGAATATTCGCGATGATTCAAGCCAAGTCCGCAAAGCCGACCTGGTAAGTACCATAATCAAACACAGTGTATACACCTTGTAGGAAAGGGAGCCCAATATCCCAAAATGCTAGATCATATAGTCAGAACGGGCCCATCTAGCGCCACAAAGGGAAAGCATCGAAGTATCACCTATATCGGATGAGCGCTGACCAATGATGGCCCCGAAACAATTTGGAGAACCTTCTTTGATCGGATTAAGTCTGAAAACTTCGGGAGGGATTTCAAACGTCCTCCCACCGAAGGTGAGGCCTACTGGTGGGAAAGAGTCGCACGGTACTGCAGGCTGTCGTCAAAAACAAGGCACAAATTGCAATCTGGACTCACGGTAATAGTAACCAAAGCCTTCATGTTCAACGAGGGTACCGTCAAGACGTTCGTACAATTTTGCTACCTGATCCCAAATTCCAAAGATGTAGTTTGCACCAGTGTCCAAAATAACAGGCACATTTTGGAGGATTGTATTGCCACGAACACGAACATTATCCATGGACACCTGCCAGAATGCCTGCATAAACGCTAATATCAGTAATATCCACACTTATCTGCCGTTTTGACTCACAGGGTGTGTCACACTTGCATAAGCGATGTTGCCACGGTACAGCATATTGTTTGCTCCACCGACGTACATCTCGGCTCCAGAAGAAGAAATTTTCAACGAGAATGTCGGATTGGCTAGCCCACCTTGATTGTCTAGCGTTTCAAACAGCGGGATATCACCAAATTTCGAGAGTGAAGGGAAGGCCAGTCCCAATAAACCATCTGCATATTCATTGATTTGTAATGGAGAAGTATAGGATGTTACGGAACCAAAGCTCTGAGGGTCTGCCTAGCTTGCCGTCAGAATTTAATTATCATGCTTATGAATGATACAAGACATACAGTGAATCCAGCAATGGTTACACGATCAGTCCATGGATGCCCTTTGATGACAGTTCCATACGGATACTCGACCCGAAAGGACCCATCCTTGTTCTCGGCAGAATCGGATGATTGAGGATCCCAGAGCTCACGATCCTCGGAAATTCCTTCACACCCAGTCTGCAGCACCCACATATCGCTGCGTTGGATTGAGCAAAAATAGTTATGCGAACTGAAAGAAAGCACCTACGCCGAACCAGTGTCCATTCGAACTGTGCCGTGGATCAGCGCAAATATATACCAGAATGATGCAAGGAAAATTTACCCTTCAAGGTTTGGGGAGGAGTGCCAATCGAAACCTCACCTACCAATATATCATCTTCATAGATTGTCAGCGGGAGGGTAGTGCCACGTGTTCTGAGTCTAGACTCGCTCCGTTTCACGGCGAAGGGATGCATCATTCCCGTATTCATCTCGTAATTGTCTAGCCCAGTAAGGATCTTCCTGAAATTTCCTGAGCAACATGTGTCACAAACGATTTACCCACGTACTCCCTGATTGACACAGCATGAGAGGTGATTGCGTCGAGATCAGCGCTTCCGTTGTTCAGAGAGGAAGAGTGTCTGGCGAGTGGTATGGCCATGCCACCCGCCTTTAGTATAGGTTTTGCAATGGCCGGAGCAACCAGGCTGCCGGCGACTGCAAAGATGGATATAGTAGTGAGTCGCATTGTAAAGGAATGGAAGGTGACTGGGGGTGAAACATCTACTTCCTGCAGACCTTTATACCGAGAGGCCAAATATGTCCTCTATATCATTGATATCTTCCGAACAGCCTATCATGATCGGATCAGAAAGTTCAAAAAAACTCCACGTTGAAGATCCCATGCAAATCAACGACCACTCTCTTCCATTCGGAGTCCGGGTCGCCGCTAGCTACTGGTCCACCACCTCTTTAGGGCGCAACAACTTCAATGTTATTCAAGTTTTATACGGAGTAGTTGGAGTAGCTTGGATGTGATTGGTGCCGCCTTATCATCAACTGCGTCGAAACAGCGAAGCAGAGATTGAATCTCGGTAGATAGTACCACATCATCATATGCTTCCGATTTTTTCCTGCCAGTGGTTCCTAATGAATATCACGTGACAGCATCCTGAGGTCTGTCCTCCTTTACCCTGCTATCTCAGGTCGTTGTGTTATCCCCTTTGCCCCCAGACTTCTCTTTACCTGGACATTTCGCTACGATGTCGTCTGCCTGCGTAGCTGAACGATAAAAATTCCAAACACCTGTGCATTTCCCGACCTTCACATGCAGGCGCAAGAGCTATACAGGAAATTACGAGGTTTTTTTGTTCGAACATGTTCCCAACACTAATGAAAAATGCACCGCCATCTGACTCGGATACGGCCGTCCTGATTCCTACCAAGCATGCGTTGCGTCACCGGTCAGCCTCACAGACTATCAGTCCTCCCCCCGGATTCAAGTTATGACTACGTCTCTCTTCCTGTCCTATAACAGCTAACAAGCGACTGCTTCCTAACGCCATACCGCGTCTGGTAAGCATTTCGCTATACTGCATTGCCTAACAACCATATGACGCCTAGTCATTGCCAAATCTCTACCGGTAATGTTCGTCGTGACAGGCCTTCATACCAAACGACGTCAATCTATTGCCATTCTTACCAAGTCTATTGCGTTGATGAAAGGGCAACAGCGTATCCATAGGCACGTTTCTCTTCGCACTGTGAAGTCTATTCATCAAGACAACCCGCTCAGTGTCGCGTGTCGAAGCTGAGGACAATGACTCGCAACGACGATGTTGACAAACCACCCCTCGTCACTGGCAGACCTCTGGTCTGGAAGTCACCAACCACCCCGCCTCGAATTCTCAAGTTCATACTGAAACCACTCATTGTGGTCGCGAGGATGAAGGTGCGTGGTCAGCTATCATCGACCTGTCGGCTCCATATATTGTTTCGGAGGCTCACTATCACCTCGTGGCTGAATTGCACAACTGTCTCATGGCGGCGCCGACGGCAACGTCTGTACTCACTCGCGCGATGTAGACAATGTGCAAAATACCAACACACGCCAATCCTTTGTCGTACTCGTGCTCCATCAGTAGAAATATCTCTGCTCAGATATCCTCACAGAGTGGAATCATGATGAGACCATTGCAGGTCAGCACTCTAGCCAATAGTTCTTCGAACACGGACAGGTTCGTGGTTGATTCTTCAGCCTTTTTCCAAAGTTCCGCTTTTGGCTAGGAGTTATGGATGTGGGGTTGTTCATGTTCATCCGGAGGCTGCAGGTGATCCAGAAATGAAATCCATATCCACTACAGGCACCCCGGTCCTCATGAATGGGACTTGCTACGATGCTTTTGAACCTGTGCCAACGAGCACATCCTACGGATCAAGTATATCAACTATTGACGATGTTCCGCTGTCGCGGCCCTTGCCATCATTAGTAACATCCAACTAGGATTTACCCACGGGAGTGGTTTCCCATGCTCTTTGACGGTGCGGGATCGCGTCTCCGACGTCTCGCGCGGTGTATCCGTTCAACGCTGCTATTGGCACATAAACTGTAAAGCTTCCCAACTCCAGGTCACCAGTTGCGCTCTTCGACAAAAGCCGTCTCACCGCCATGGCCCATGTCGTATTCATTCAAAGCTCAGGAATTCCGATGATCAGCCAGTTTCCGATTCGCGGCGGACATTGAAGCGTGTTGACTCCCTCCCTGATGCTCATCCTTGGTGGGGTCTTTGTTTTCTCACACTCGCGGCCGTTACTTTCACCCCTTAGGACGAAAGACACGCCCCTCTTCGAGTTACCCTAAGCATTCACGTTCATTCCCCCTTCCCCACCGCCAACCTTAATCCCAACATGATTGTTGCCACCTCCTCTCTGAGATCTCTGCTCATGCCTACGCCCAAACAGACGGTGACAGGATTTAGGGAATGGTTCGATGCGGAGTGATCCCAATCGACGTTCGCATCGCTTCCTAGACAAGATCGGCAATCAGTCCGACGTTCTCATCGGAAATATTTTCTTCTGCCGCCGAGATGCACGTTGCTGAAGCAAACATATGTTGTACAACGGTGACATCGCTCATGTGCACGCGTAACAAACCCTGTGCAGCGATTCTGGCAGGTCTCTATAGACAATCCCCTCAAAATGTACCTGCTGTACTCAATGCTGGTGCAAACTACACTTCGGGCGACTGGGACCTTGTTTCAGAGCTGTACAGATATCCTCGAGTACGACGGCTTCGGTTACATTTACTGTGAGTTTCAATTGCGAGAGGTTTCTTGTTATTGTCGGTGAGCAAAGCGCGTGTCCCGACGGGAGAAGATCGAGGGCCCACATGCTGAGGATGATGGCAGACCCGCTATTTCTCTAAGCCCCTTGTAACGTTCGAAGAGATAGTTTGCGACACAGTACGAAGGGGTTGAACGAGACAGGTGCCTTTCCAGGAAGGGCTGGCTCTAGTACTTCTCTGGAACAGACAGTTGAATGGCAAGCTTGCTAACGTAGTCCACCTCCTTGCTGAAATAGACTCTGCTGTGGGGTATACCATCGATTGTGGAGTCTCGTACACGAATGACGGCTCTTCTCACAGAGAAAAGGAAAAAACAACCTTTGATTTCACCTTGTCATGAGCATTAGTTGCAGAGTTGGTGGCTGCAACCTTCCAAATCTCAATAGATAACTTGCACATCCCAACTCGGCGGCCATCTCGTTCGAGCACAGCCCGAGGATGCGATGAAGGCCCCTCATGAATCTGTACCTTATCGCTGCGTGTTGCGCAGCGGTACCTCGTAGCATGGCAGTCACGGTGTCGCTTGAGCTGCGTCTGTCTTGGCTCTTGGCTCTCGACTCCATCTAGTACACAGCGACAGCTCAGCTCATTTCCCAATCATCTACTAGCACCCCTCCAATGAGCCTCGATCAGAATCTGTTTACCCTCTTCTTCACGCCGAATGCATCGTATCCAGCCGGAAATGTGGTCGATCTCACCGACGCCTCAGGCACCGTCCACTACCGCAAGCACCGAATCGTGTCTGATTCCCAACAGCAGGTCTACCGAATGGAATTGTCTGGTACGTAACTTCCGAGAAGGCGTTTGTCGGGGTTTGGCGCTCACCCTAGCCCAAAAACAGATCCACTTTCCGGGGCGTTGTTGGCGAGCGCAACTGCGCCCAGTGCTACGAGCAAACACAAGACTGTGGAACTCTACAACCCCTCAAAGGTCGTCGAGCTCAAGTATACCGGCACGCTCACGTTTCGATGGTCTTTCAAATGGGAAACGTGCGTCGTTCTCATCCTTTTTTCATCTTACGGCGAGGCGAGCGCGACCCGGCTACATCCTTGTTTCCCATCCAGGCACGAATTCGAATGGAAACGCGAAGAATGTTTTATGATTCGAAAACCGGATCCACCCGTACTGGTTGCAGTGACAAAGGAGCCACCCGGGCGGATTCGAACGGCTTCGGTCCAGATCCTAGATTATAACCTGAATCGGTGCGCCCACCTTGTTTCATGTTGCTCTCCTCTCGCCTTCGTTCTTACCTGGCGAGTTCGCGTTTCTATTGCTAGCTTCGATGTCGAAGATCGGAAAGGTCTTGAAATCGTCATATTGACGGCTCTTCTGACGTTCCAAGACTCGAGTGACGTATATCATGAACCCGGTTCGATCACCACAAATACGAACCCATCAACGACTTCCACCACGCCCGGCGTTGCTGCCACCGCTCTGACTTCACACGCACCCAAACCACCCCCGAAACCAGCTCCCAAGAAAGGCGTCGAACGGATCGCAGAGCTGCAGCTGGGTAGAGGACAAGTGAATGAAGTAACCGTCCTCGAGGAGGGTGCTGTCTCGGACTATGCCAAGCATTGTGTACAGCTCCTGCAGGTAAGCATCCTATCGTCTTCCCCTTGGAAATCTAGGTTGTTGACACCTACCTCACCTTACAGGACGATGCGATGCTGTTCATCAGCGTGCGCTCCTCCGATCCGGATAAGGTCCCAAAAGTGCTGCAGGTCGTCGAGGAAACTAAGCGGTTGCGTCACAAAGCTGGTATGTGGTTTTTCCCCGCCCACAAGCATCCACCTACTTCTGCACTGGGCACGCCTCCTATGTCTTACACCTCTGTCAAACACACAGGCGACGCTGACCTCCATCAATACGTGCTTCATGATATCTTGAACGAAGAGATGGCAGCACAACAGGGACCCCGCATTATTGACTTGAACGACGACAAAGAAAAAAGAAAAAAGAATAATAAGGAGTATAGTCCGCCAAAGAGCCTTACGGTACACCTTAGCAAGATTGACATGCCCGAGCTTCGACCCCGCGGAACTCCCGACAGTCGGCAGTCGGCACGACGTGACCAAGACAGCGGAAAGAAAAAGGAAAGGGACTCATCCAAACACACGAAAAAGGAGAAAGCAACCAAGGGCAAGGAAAAGGAAAAGGGCAAGGACAAGGACAAGGACAAACACGGCAAGTCGAAGCAAACTTCTGCACCGCCCAGACAAAGCACATCCCTCCCTCGATCCCCGACGCTCCACAAGCACCGTTCCCAACCCTTGACAACGACGACAGTCCAATCTTCCCCGCTCCCGCCGTCTCGTTGGTCTGGATCACAACCACTGACCTCACCTGGCGTCCGTCCGACACATCCTTATAACTCACCCCCGCCCGCCCTGCCGCCTCGGATGAATATGAACGCCCCGTGGGTCCCGTTAGGGAGGGATCGTCCTCATACGATGTACGGAAACCCCTACGCCGTCCAGGAGTATTACATGTATCAAGGTGGCAACGAGGGTGTCAGCGGTGGCACGAATTCTCACAGCAACGGACCTTCGACCTCGGGCCTCCTCGGGCGGCTCCTGGGACGATGACCAACTCATAGACCCACTCCCCTGAATGACGGATGCTGTGGCTGATAGTCGCCGCTTACATGTGTAACAAACACCCCCTTCGAGTCTAGTCTAGATGCTTGGCGAGCATCTCGTCGTTCTCGAATCAGTTCAAGCCAGGTCCTATTAGCTGGTTCTGGTTAGACTGGTGCTGGTCACCATATGATGGTATCATACACCCACTGCAAGCGGACTACACAGCTCAACAATTCTTTTCTTTACTAGTTCTGTTTGACATAGCTTTACATATACATGCCAGGGCTCAGCCCCGCTTTTATTTTTTTTACCGCTTCTCCGCCTCCCCCCCTTCCCGACTCCCCGGAGGTGTCGTACGTACTCGCTGTGCTCGGGTACGACCGTTGGCAAGAACGATGCATGCGATGCCTGGAATTGACATGCCGACGCTTTCGGACTTGGAGTTCAAATTTTTTCTCTTCCAAGGGCAAGGACCCTCCCCACTACGATATCGATAAGATATCCATCATCAAATCCGGTGCCCAGCATTGTGTTGTTGCGGTACCGCCGTCGTGCCACTAGGTTCGCTCCTTACTATTTCGTATTTTAGATGAGACACCCATGTGACAGTGCGCTCGGAAACCTGACTCATTCATTGCTTGTCCCATTCAATTCGTATCGCCTATCATTTCTTTCTCCCCACTCCTAGTTGCTTGTACGTGGTACGTGCAGTAATCCCACGATAACAACAGGGTCTGGTGGTAAACTTCAACCGTATCGAATGCCGCATCGCAACCATTTTCAAGTTTCTCGATCGAAACCTTGTCTCAGTGACGTCACCGTTTCCAAGTCGATCAACCAAACGACGATCGGATGTGGGACGCCGAGGTGACACAACGCGGACACGCGACCGAGGCACTATTGTACTGTACCGTTATTCACATGCGTCTCATGGCATGATGCATGACAGTGTGCACAGTGCACGCATGGTACCCAGCAGCTCGGTTCGTGCCATTTTGTCACATCGTCATCGAGATCATCCGGCCTGCGTCATGTCGATCGTCGTCGGGGAGTCCTCGTACACGCGGCGGGCGTCCGCGGAGCAGCTTACTCGCGTCCCTTCACGCTATGAACGGTGTATTCAGTTTCAGATGTTCAAACTCAAACTTTACACACGCACACATATACAGTATGTGCATACTCACACATTGTGTTGGAAACGACAGCGTTATGAAACTTCGTAACCTCGTGTTCGGCAACTGCCGACGTCGAGATTGCAAGACTTCCAAGTACTTCTCGGGTGATATGTATGCGTGTACGTAGATGCGGCAGCGTCACCAACTTGGGCCTCGAACGACTCACTTCCTCAATCCCCGTTTACAACCTGGTGACGACTTGGTTCTTGAACCAAGGTCGACCGGAATGACGTAGCTTGGATCAAACGATCACCCCTGGTGGCCCCAGCGATCCGAACCCCTCACGATCGGCTTCCGTTCGCCTTCTCTACCCTGGTTCGCCTTTCGAGGCGAACAGGCCGACAACACTGACTCAGATCATGGAAACGGTACGTATGCATCGCATCCTGTGTGACATCTGCCGCCATTGTTCAGATCAAACCTGGTTCCTCGGCCGAGCCCGCCGAGTGATGTCAAGTTCCAAATCAAATCCAGAGAAGATATCAACATCTTGAATGCTGTTGACGTTCAATACATCCATGATGCATGATGCACTGATGGACCAGGAAACCTACGCAATAAATGGTACGTCAGGTTCATGATGCCATGTTCAGTCTCCTTCCGATCGGTTACACATCCAAACAACCATAACACTGACCACCCAAATCTCAGACCGGAAGTTGCTCGAACGCGTGACAAGATGGAAAAAAAAAGTAACATTCTCCGTGTTTCACGGGTTGCCATTAGCCATTAATATTGGGACGCGTCCACGCGTACCACATGTGTAGTAAAAGAGAAAAGAAAAATAAATGGTAGAATGCAATGAAACATTGGACTTCGAAAAGTAGAACAAAGAAGACGTGCAAGAAGGTTATAAATAACATGACGATGCGAGCCATTAGCATGGGGGAGAGGTTAAAAGGCTATCACGTTGTAAAATGCAGGATAAAAGGACTATGGTTGGATGCGGTGAGTTGGAGTGTCCGTGTAAGTACTTGGAGTAAGTGGACGCGCTCAAAGCATCCATAAGCAGCAACAGCAGCGAGGACTGAATAAAGTATTGTACCTGAATAACGAAATGTACAATAGTACAGTTGACCGTTGGCCTTGCCACGTCGGTGGATGAATTGCAACGTATTATAATTAGTGAGCTTCAAGCCAACAATCTATGCGACGCCGCCGATTTCGATAAAGCTGCGCCAGTTCCAGGACGACAGATCATCGTCCTTGAGGTCGATGAAACTTTTGAGGGGAAACCAGCTTTCCAGAGTGCTCCGACGTCTACGTCCAGTCCTTGTTGGGCGTGCGGGCTTAGCCTGGGGGTCTACAGACTCGTGTTCTCGTAGCATAGCGGGAACGACGACATCCGCCTCGTCCTCCACATCGGCAAAGGCGCTAAGGTCCTCGGTTTGGGTCTCCGCAGGGGTGGTTGCGGAGGTCGCGTGGGAGGCCAGCTTGTCCTCTTCGTCGTCGCTGAAGCTCATAAAGTTATTCCGAAGGTTGGAGGGACGAGGAATGCGGCCTTCAAGGCAGGCGAGCGCATTCATGCGGCTCCTCCGACGATCCTGAGAGCTGATGGACGCGGAGCCTAGCGACGCTTGCCGCCGGGTGCGAGGGGTGCGACGATGCGACGAACCGGCGGCAGACGCAGGGCGCCCCGCTGATAGCGTGGAGGACGACGGAGGGCGAGAATCCGAGGTGATGGGGAGATCCGGCAACGTAGCAGAGGGAGCCGGTTTGGGTGATGGGATGTTGCGCAAGGACTCCCTCGACGTCCTGCGCCGAGCGGGAACCATAGGAACGGCAGGAGCCACCAATGCCATGGGTTTTTCTGTTCGTCTATAGTGGGGACGTGAGAAGGGAGACGCCGTGACTGTGACGTATGGCACGTACGCAAAGTCATAATAGGATTTCGCATCGGTGCATGTCCAGCTGGTGGACTTTGTTAGGGTGGAGGCCTTGCGCTTGTGGGACGGAGCGTGTTGTTTGCGGTCGGCGAGGTCGAGGTAGAGAAAGGAGCGGAGCTTGGCTGTGTCCCGCCTGCCAAACTTCTGCAGCGTGAAGTAGATGGCAGAGGCGTCGTCATTCGAGGTGCTCTGGGGAGAGGGCGACGGCTCGACGGGGCTGGTAGTTCCGGCCAACAAGCCGAGGGTGAAGAGGGGGGAGTAGGAGGGCCACATGGTCATGGAGGGGAGGGACGAGGTGACGTTGAGATCGCGGTGTTTTATAGGAGCGCATGGCAAGACGAGGCAAAGTTGAATATTTTATTGTTTCACACGTTCACATTGCATGTGCAGGGTCGACGCAGCCACAATATACATTTGACATGAGATCTCCTCTGTTCCGGGCACCGCAATCAGTTGC
>JBBPMT010000102.1:0-10306 GCA_038090455.1 Garcileccinum viscosum
CACTAACATCTTCAATCATAGTTCATTCCAGGAGGGTCTTCGACGACTCGACGAGAGTATAAGGAAGAATGGATCATATCACGCGATTGGTCCATCATACTCTCCAAGTTGTCAGGACCTCCGTACGAACTGTGAATCGCCCTGCTCCGGCCATTCTGCCGCATCTGAGATCAGGGAAATGTATGGACCTGGATTCGCATATATTCTAGGGTCCACAAGTTGAGATGGCAATTCAAGCCTGCCAGGCAAACCAGGTTCGGTTAAAGGGAGAGGCAATAGTGTAATATTGTAATATCGATTCGCTCGGATTCCGAGGTAGTGGTAATGCCAACTATCATCATAAAGTTCTTGACCATTATTCAAGTTGCCTCGTAACCGATTAGCGGGGAAAACGTTGGCGTCACAATGAGGTACACGATCTCTCTAATCACCCAACCGTAAGTGCCACAATGATGGGTCACCAAGCGCATTTACGGATGAGACAATGGGTCAGCCTGTTGAGATGAAACATGTTCAATGAAGAGGTGTCCAGGAGACGGAGGGATAGGAGTTACGATTTTGACCGCTGTAGGCGGCAATTAACGGTCGTACCTGAAGCATCCGCGTCAGAAATTGGCAGACTTGCCAGCTACCACCAGCAATATATCCGAAGCTATTGGTTCCTATCTCCGAATTGAGATAATTAAAACAAGTAAGGAGTAAGACCTGAATCCAGAACAACAAATACCTCGATTTGTGTTCTTAGCTATGATTCCAGGGGCTTGAAACCAATTAATGATACAATGCTTCAGACCCAAGGCAATAATATGCAGTGGGTTCCCGTTCGTGTAGTAATGTATCAGATAGCCTTGCCCGACCGCACATTTGTGGAAGGATTTCCCAAGTTGATGGTGATCGTCGAACATGGAAAATACCCACCGGAGTCGTGGACAAGGAAGTTGGCTAAGCATATGTAGCCAGGTTGCATTCTCCCTGACACTTTGCGAACATTGATAATCCATGATTGTTGAGTCGCCTTCGGGCGTTTTCACTTGATATGATCTATACGGCAACCATGGGTATGTAAGAAGTTTGAGTCACTAGATAGACTCACCTTGTGAGAATTGGAGATCGCATCCTCGAGTCGGAGCACAAGGTCGGAACGCGAGAAGCGAAGTAATTTTTAGATCACATAGTTGGTCGTTTTATTAAGAATCTGCATTCCGATACCTTGTGGTTAGGATCGGCTACTGGAAACGGCTGCCAACTTGAAAGACTTCCTTCGTTCTAAGCAACAGATAATCGGTGACAGTCAGTCTCGCATCAAATCATCAATGGCCGCTGTTCAGTTTTGCTAAAGTACCGTTGGTTGTGGTGTTCACAGAATTTGACGAATGCGTGGATGGGTTTGCACTGAGGTGTGTCGTGTCCCCTCCTTGGACAGATGATCAAACCATCTAGGAAGCACGTTTGCAGGTCGGATGCACAACAAGGATGTGATAAAATGCGCAGCTGTGTCTAGCATGTCGCGTTGAGTTCTTCAGTTTGTCTCATGCGACAATGAATATTGATAGCCACACAAGGATGTCGATCTACACTGAAAAAATTAGTCGACACGGCCATGGTCGCAAGCAGCGACCATATTTCCTACACACTCTCGTGACGAACTTGAGCTTGAACTTCAAAGTCACGCACAACGTCAACTAGTCGAAGCGGTTGAAACGATCTTTTTCGACTGTCGATGTACGTGGTTTCCGTGTTCGTACTTGAGGGAGCCCTACTGGCCACGATTTTGACTTCGTTCGACATCGTCAGCCCTCCCACTCGGCGGATACTATGGCCCAATGACCATCAGCACCCTTGGGAAGCCTCCACATTTTATCAGAGGATTCAGAGCTCAGGCCTTGAACCAGGAGCTCCTCTCTGGCCGTATTGAGCGGGTTGAATACGGCTTGGTGTGGATGCAAGGCCTTTTGGCAAGACAGGTTCCGACCTGGCTCCATCCTCATACGGAAACGCGAGGGTCCACAGCTTATCAGAGTGAATGTACAGCGAGCTGGCAGAGATCGGGAACGCCGACTAGACATCGATTCGAGGTAGCACACGATCAAAAACTCGGCTCGTATTTCCAATGGTGAGCTCATTTTCGGTGCGAGAAGCATGCATGGATCTGTGCTACTACTCGAGCACGTCACCTCTTCGATCTTTCAGCCTTTGCCATGCTCGTCGTAGCTGACCACAGCTATCTGACCATCCGCCTATTCTCGGATGCAGGTGAATATCAACAATTTGCCGGAGGGGTGACCTTCAATCCACGAGGAACGATGCCCGACGTTAACGCTACAGAGATCATCGAAGAGTGCGACAACGCTGTCGTTGCAGTGTGTCCGTGGCACAGGTCTGTTTTCAGGCAAGAATATCCAGCGTTTGCATCTACCCAAACTATGTATGGGTCAGATATGATTTCGACATGCAGACCGGCGAGCGCGAGACCGGACTTCGTGCTTGCACTTATCGGGTGAACGTGGTCGCTGACAAACTGAGTGGAGCGGACATATTTGGATCGAGGAGCCAGAACGTGGTACCCAGTGGCGTTTGGTCGAATTATGACCCGTGTCGGAAGGTGCTTTCTCTGTGGTCATATCTGACCAACGACTGACGACTCTCAAAGACTTTGCCGACCCACCACCAAATGTGACCGTCTCTGTCTCACCGTGCCCCCCGAATCCCCCAACATCCACTCAAAATGAGCCGCTGATCCCTGCTGAAAACTCCCCATCGACACTGACGGAGTGTGCAGTGGTTATCTTGAATACGGCCAATCCTACATTGAAGGTAAACTAAATTGTCTTTCTTTTGGTCCGCATCACAGATCTACTCACCTCTTCCTAAAAGGTAGAACGCATTAGGCACGCCGTACACCTCTTCCGCACCGGCCAACTTCGATCGATCGGCCACAAATTCAAGAACGTTCCAAAACCGCCCGCCGTAGTACCGCCCCGCGACGACAACTACACGCGAAACACAGTTGATCCGAGGAAGCTCGGGAAGCGCAAGGGCGCAGTGGTCATGTTGCACGCCCTGGCCAACATCGAGCAATGGGCGTGAGGGGAACCAAGCTAGTATTCCGCTGGCCGAGCTGAATCGTTCTCGTTCGTAGGATCGATCTGGCGTAAGCACCTCGATCCTTTGATATTTTCGCTCCGATGACCGACGTACAATGTTCCCTCCAGATGGGACATCATGGTGCGCTTCGGCCCCTTCCACCCTTCCATCCCCCAAGCATTTTTCTTGCAAGAACAGACAAGAGTGAGTCGCGCGATAAGCAAGCACGACCGGCCTCGACGAATTCGACGACATACTACCACTGCCATTAAACCGAACCCCTCGGAGGTCAGGCTTTGGATTGCCTTGATCACCTCGAAGTTGAGCACATCCGGGTCTTCGCGCTTGGGCATGCTGAAGTTTTTTGTCGACGACGCCGTCTGTTGTGCATCGTAGCGTCCCGTTCAATTTCGGAATGCGTGTGATGGAATGGACCATACCTGTCAATCATTGCTTACAGCCGTTTTAGTAAATGATGGCACTCGCGCGGGAAAAATTTGTCAATTGCAGCGACGTAGAATTATGTAGCTACTCTTGGACTTCGACGACATGGTGTATCGAAAGGTTCCGCGTGACCTCAAACTGGCAGTAATCCACCTCCACAAAAGTGATCTCTGTTTTGGGACATGTTCGCGGTTGGGGTTGAACGTTGAACGAGTATAATCCTTATCTTATCACACAGTAGCTACTACAAGTACCACTCGTGATTGACAATTTTTTTCCCGCGTGAGTGCCGTTATTTACAAAAATGGCTGTAAAGGACTAAATGAATGGTGTCAGAGAACGGTGAAGCACTGGATGCTCATTGCAACGCGCAGCAAGCTTCGACAAACTTTGAAGTGCGTTGGCCTACCTTATGTGTCAATTGTTCAGACTATGGTCGCATGCACGCTTGATTCTAGAAAACATCAAAGTAATGCATTGCATACTAAATGCAATTTCTACACCCGGCCCTTAATCTGAAGCAAGTGGAGCTCCCACTCGATGACTCCGATGTCTGGCTTCTGCACACGCTCGATCGGGTCTATAAGGCGCTCTTTTTCCTTGTCCTGCATCCTCGCCGCCCAAGAGTCAACAGGCTCCTGCTCTTCGTTTCCAGTCTTCTTCCAGGCTTCATCGATCGCTTCCCTTAGTTCCACATCGAACGCACTGAAATCTTTTTGGAGTACCGCACCCTCTGTGCGGTGCTCCTTCGAGAATTGCAGCAAATGAGGCAGTAGTTTCTTGACTTCTCCTGCGGTTTGGTCGAAGTCATCGATATCCTAGCTATCGAGGGACCGACAATACATGAAGAACGTACCTTTCGTCGCCGTCCACCTCGTGATCAGTTTCGAGATAGACTTGAGAAGGTATTCTTCTTCGTCCACTGTACCTTTTCTCCCCGACCCAACTTTGCGTTCCATCTTTCGCTTTGTCTTAGAACTACGCCTAAGTGTAGATTATTCTTAAGTCTGGCGCATGCCATAGATGTATAGAGCGAGCTCACTTGGATGCCTTGGATGTGATAGATGGCGCAGCCGTGTACCTCGTAAATGTTGTCGGTGCCATCGAAACGTCCGTCATCACGTCAACGTTGTGGAGATTCGTGTCCTCCGTACCAAAAAACGCGTCTTGGTAGTTCGTGTCACAGATGTCACCGAACTCAGAGCGACACAACGGAAGCTCACCAGGTTGTTCTACTTTCTTGATCCGAAGCTCTTTCAATCGAACGATTTGCTTGCGAAGCTGGTCGCGCATCTCTGCGAGGTCATCTGCGAGTTGGAATCGAAGCTCGTGCGCCCCAGGGAGTATTATCTCCTCGAAGAGCTCAGGTAGTGAATGCAATGATATCTATCGCAGCGATCATAAACGAGGTATCCACAAGAAAGTTTGATGATGCTTACAACCCTGCGTGCCTCTGAGAGCTCGTTGCCCTGGACGAGCGCAGCCACTGCTTGCCGAATATCTCTGGCGTAATCAACAAAGACACGGGCTGCCTCGAGGTAACGCTTCTTTGACAAAAGCTCCTCTTCGATCAGGGAACCACGAGTTAGGAAAGCTGAAACAGTATCCAAAACAAACAGACCAGAGATGCGATAAGCAATGGCTTTGACCTCTTCCTCGGGCACCTTTTCCCCTGTACAGATTTCAAAAAGTTCCTGCCATTCTAATGCCCTTTCATGGGCAACCATCGCTTTTCGAAGGTCACCTGCTTCAACAAAAGCTAGTATAACCCGATCCAGTCAGCACAAACCCGAGTTAGGAAACTGGCTACACACCGAGGGCCGCCTGTTTGTAATCCCTCCGTTCAAATAGCCAGCTTCCGTACGTAGTTAGCACGGCCTAGTAGAATGTCTCAGTCTGACACTCGTGTGGGATCCGAGAATTTTGGGGCGCACTCGGTATTGTTCTGTACCTTGCCAAATTGCAAGACCTTCCTTATACAACTGATGGCGTTCAAGATATCCAACGGCCTCTTGAAAATAGCCGAGACCTTTGGACGCGTGGGTCGGCTAATGGCACTAAGCTCCAAACGATCCGCCTACCTGCAAGGCTCAGACTTGACAATGCTTTCTCATGTCTCCGAAGATGGTCATCGATTTTGAAGCGCTGGTAATACTGAGGGTGAGTTCTCAGTTCTCGTAGGAATGGAAGATATTCTCTTGGATCCTGAGGATGACGACAGATTAGGCAAAGTCTACAACTAAACCTCAAGGTGCTAGCCTTTTGTGCATGCTGAGCAACCATTAATACCAGCGAGAAGTCATACATCCCAAGGGCTGTGTTGAAAAGGCTGTCGGCATCCACAAGGAAGATAACATATTTCACAGCATCCTCAACCAAGTCTGGTTGTGTATCTGAAACACAAGATAAGATCTGTCCAAAATCACGCGGAAAATACCAACCTCGTAGAAGAAGCAGCGTGGCGAGCGCAGCTTCATGATCCGGTGGCGACTTGACTACATGCGCAGTCAAAATTGAGTTCACGTACTTGCTGATGTCCTTGACTTCAAGTTCACGTCGTACGACGTCGCATACATCAGCAATCGTCCTTTGTTTGAGTTGGCTTCGCCTACGTGGATCAGCAAAATAGTACCAGACAGCGAAGAGTGTGAAACTGACCCGACGTTAGTTAGGAATAAATTAATGTAATCAACATCCTGCACTTGATCAACGAATTCGGATACTCCCGCCGTGAACGCGTCCTGATTGTGCTGCACGATAATACTAAGATCGATTCGGTGCTTCCGGCATGCCACAAAAGCCTTTTTCCAGCGCCCCCTATGACCAAATCAAAGGCTCAACACACAGTGTATGACAATGTCTACGCACGAATCAAGATCCGCCTTGACGACTTCAATGACCAAAGGGCGAGGGTTGATCGTCTCTAAGTTGCCCCTTGGCATCTGCAGTACTAGGCTCATTGTACTAGGCACGACTGTGACAATCCTGGAACCTCGTTCGACACGCCGCTTCTCCCAGGTGTCGTTCAAAAGCTGATAATTCGAGTCACCATTTGCGAGTGGCGGCTCATCTTCTAATTTCATCTTCTGCATATGTTGCATTACCGTTGTGACAGGGATGAATTGTACGTCGTGCGCTGTTGTGGTGAATATGACAAAGCCTGACGCGACAGCGAAGGAGTTCGCGTTGTTTGCGAGTAGTACAGGCTGAGATTCAAGTGAGACGCTGTATAATTTGCCTGTATGGGTATGGCCGACAAATAGTGGAAACTCGTTCTCCAGGATGCAGGTCGCCCAAAAGCAATATTCCGGGAATGCACAAAGTAGTGTAGGAACATTCTCGGCGTGATTCACTGACAATGCTGTCAAAAGACGAAGAAATGGGTTCAAAGTAACCCAACCTTCAAATATTCCACCCTTGGCATCTTGCCAAGCCCAGAGCGAGTCAGTATAGTTCGCGATGAGTCGACCATTGGTTCCTGGCATACGGACATCGTAAAATTTCACCTTTTTGTCGTCGCCCGCATCGCAGACCAAGATCTCGCGAGTCCTGACATTATCGAAGGGTCCATCTGAGCCAAGTAATGCCATTGTCAAGGTGCGTGTTCCATCTCTGATGAAATCGGACACCAAGACCTGTCTCCAGAACTTTTCTCCCTCGCGTGGATCCACCTTCCATAATAGAGTAGGATCCATCACCTTCACCTTTCCTGGCCCGACTCTTGTCTTTAGCGACCAGACAGCAGCGTGGCCAGTCTCCCATACGGAAGCTAGGAGGTCGGTGGTCGAGGATAACGAGATATGAACCGGTGTCTGTGATTCGTGAATAACAGACAACGATACATTGAGCTGATAAGACGACGCTGGAGGGGGGACATTTTGAGTGCGGAAAGGCGTAAGCAGAACATCCTCTGTTGAGCAGATCGATGAGTAAATACAAACTGTGCCGTAACAAGAGCAAACAACCTCCGTCGACGACCCCAACAGCACCGGTAACATTTGCACCAGCGCAAGTCTCCCATGCAAATGTTCTAGAGATAATTTGTGCTGACGGAAGTAGATTGAGCGCTGCTGAGCAAAAGATAACAAATGGAGACGAAGAGACATACAAGCTGTCGTCGTTACTAGCATCAATGATATCTCTGAATGCCATACAACATCCGTAAAATGACCATTAGCGGGTGCCCGGAACTCTTGTTTGAGATACCTGTATTACAGGTCGCGGGAGAAGGGTTAACGAAGGAAAAGATAAGGTATGACATGTGCACTACCAATGATAGTTCCCAGTCGTCCACAGCTGCACCACATCGCCGTCCAGCTTCTCAGTCCATACGGCGAGGATAGTGGAGTCAGGGGACCATACGAGGTCTTTGACTTTGTACCCCGATCCATCTTCCACGAGTGGACGCCGCAGACTAAACTCGCCATGTCGAAGACCATTCCTCTCAAGAAATACAACATCGTATCTGCCACTTCTTCGAGCATCTTGTGGCCCCGATCGAACCTCGTTTTGCGTAGACGCAATCAAGCTTCCATTGGGTCTCCACGCAATACTTGCTTCCAGACCTGGTACTGCTTCAGAAGTCGATTGCAGACGACCTTCGCGTGAATACACCCTGATCACACGTCGTGAAAGCGGGGATGACCACGAAGAAACCGCGAAGTAGGCACCGTCTCCTCGCCAGGTAAGACGCGGTCTGTCATCGTCGGCGAGATCGTTTCTCTCGAGGGTTGATTGATCTTTATCGATATCATTGAGATGAGCCCTGCCTATCGATCCGTGGAATTGAGTTTCCTTAGAGCCCCAGCCGACATTTATTGGAGCATCTGGATTGTAAATTTATCGTGAGAGGCACGGGGAATCTGGAAGCCAATCTTACCCTCCCCAAATTCATTGGTCTCGATTGGGACCTCTGACAAAACGTCAAAAGTTGATGTCATAAGAATTATGCTGGTGTCTGTACAAATGGATAGATCAATCCACCAATCATGAGGGTGACGCGATAAGTAACGCACCAGTAGCTAAGGTTACCAATGAATCATCAGGACTCCAAGCCACAGCCGCAACTCCGGACTCTACAGTACCCAGAACATCAGCGTCCCCCTGAAATAAAGGTCAGCAAGAGAGTGGCCACATTTCGATCACTCACAGAAAAACATCCAGACTCGTCAAGCTGCCAAACCACAATGTCACCCGACAGCGTCACTAGGACAAGTTGATTGGACTCGGAGAGCACTCTGAGGTTCGCTATCCGAGCGTTCGCGGAAGTATACGAGCCACAAAAGACAAAGGAATCTTTTTCGGCAGTTTGAGTACCACATGACGTTTTCCAGACCAATATTTCTCCTTGAGATGATTCCGTCCCAGCGAAAGCAGTTTTCCGATCGAGGTCGAATGCGATCGCACCGAGAACGGCGGAAGTCGCCTCGGATGTTGGACTTGAGAATTGAATCACATCCTCCGCTTGTAAAGTGGATATAGAGACAGCCGATAGCGTTAGATTTCTCATTGCGACGAGTGTTGATTTGGAGCAAGGGAATGATGCTGATCAAGTCATTTGTTGAGCGCTTATCAAACCCTAACCCCAGGAGAGAACTGGCATCTCTTTCATCATGTGAGGTTACCTTCTGGACGCAAGAAATCTCAAGCTATTTAGTTACAACAATACTTATCACCTTGTCGGGCAACACGAGATTGTCCAAAGTTGACTTCCTCAGACATCTGCCGCCATGTCCGGGTCGTTCGGGCTCTTCTGTTGGACGAGAAATTGCAATCTACTAGTAGATGACCTTGACTTCTCAAGGATTCATGTCTGACGCAGAAATACAGCGATTTGCAGTAGTACGGTGAGTTCCTCCCTCACTGGCAGAACGTTTGAGAGACTTCCCAGGCATTTTTTGTAGTGCTGAACGCTTCTTCTCTAAGCCTTCTCACCATGCACTTGCCATTTCATAACTACTACTAGTACATTGCCAACTTCTGCCAGCGAGGAAACGATGTCACACGGGGTCTCTCCTGGAGATAATGGTCCTCAGCTACTTCAGATTAGTACCTTCGCATATGATGACTGGATTATGGGGCTCGCATATCAAACCGACGGACGGCAAGTGGTCACAAGCTCCTGTGATGGTTCTTCAAAAATATGGAATTTAGGTGGGCAGCAAGAAGGGAAAACAGTGGAGACAAGGTGCGGAAAAGTTAACATTGCTGTAACTAGTGATGTCACAAGATCGTCATTGCTGCCCACACTGCTAGCATCAGAGTGTGGGACCTCCAGTCTCAAGAGCCGGTCCAACAATGGAAGTATGACACTGGATTTCGGAAACTTGGAATTTCCGTTTCGCGGAGTGGTCGATTCGTTGTGGTTGACGACTCGGAGGATTTGAATATCACAATTTACGCGATGGAAAGGAGTCAAGTCAACCAACGATACACCTCAACCGGACGTGGATGCGCCTGTCTTTCTCTCCTACTACTAACGAAATATGTGCGTAGACACCCACCGGTCCCACGATGGTAACAGACTCTTCTCTTCACTCGATGAAACCATTTGCTACTGGAATTCAGAAACAGGTCAACAAATAGGACGTCCTTGGATGGACCTATCAATGTCAGCGCATATTTAAAAACAGGCTTCGTAAACTGGTACCGGGACCGGTTTTTGAATGTTACAGTATGTGTTCATGATCTTAGATTTCTTGTGTTTAGGTCGCTCTCGGAACTTCAAGTGGGCTTCGCTTGCCCTCAGATCTCATTCTGTCCAGCATTCCTCAAGGGG
>JBBPMT010000103.1:0-29238 GCA_038090455.1 Garcileccinum viscosum
TTGGTGTTCTTCTCGTCCAGACAGAGTACATAGTCCGAACAGGTCGCAAGGTTGAGATCGCGGCGCGCGTGGGTAACACGTGGGCATGGGCACCAAAAACTAGGCGAACGCGGGACTCAGACTCCCAAACTCCCATAGATTTCGGACGTGAGATATTGAAAACCGGGGACTTGGAACTGGGAACGTTTCGCTAGTGCACGCACACGCGCGGACAGACAAGCGCGCCCATATCCCAGTCCGGCCATGTCGGAAGATAGTTGAGAGGGGCACCACTCTCTGGAAACGCATGCATGACGTAAGACCAGAGCATTATTCCGTCTGGATGTCCGTCCATTCAGACACTCAGTGAAGAACAAAGACGAGGACTTGTCTGTATCGAGCTGCTGATGGTAGGAGAGTTTCGCTTTGTCCGTAAAGATACCCATCTCAGCAATCATGAGATGGAAGTAGACAGCCAAAAAAGAAGCCCAAATGTGCGCCCATAAACGATATTATTCAACACCAGCTTTGATGAACATCACGCCGCTCAAAGCCTCGAACGTACGTCACCGGATACTAGCTGGTTGTCCTGATGGTCGTTAGGAATGGACTGCTAACCAAGTTCATCTTGAGGCTGGAGCACTGAAGTGTGAAACGGGGGATGTGCCAGACAAGTAACTTGGAGATATGCAAATAGCAAGAGCGGTCTGCTTGGGGCCTGCGGCTTGACGATTGTGGAATCAGACCTATGCACTCGGCAACCTGGTGAAACACAAACAATGAATAATTAATCAACGTTCAGAACGTTCAACCACGGTCCCATGATGCATATCTAAAATGTACAAGCAATTGATCCGCGATCAAGGCAAGAGTTCATTAATCCAATTTTTATATAAGGATAGGAACCTAGAACTAGTAACGACTGAACACCCCCCAGCTCTCATCCACTACACACTCTCCCACCCCGTACCTTGAATGGATTCCTCTTTGCAAGCCAACTTCGAGAACCTTCGGCTGAATAATTATGCTTCCCGTACGCTCATTCTTGTCTGAGTATCATTCACCATGTCTCAGAGGGGTCTCAGTCGTGATGATCACTGTCATCGTATATGATTACAGTAGTTCTCTCTTCCACCCATTCAATCTTTGTTCTGACTTCGATTGTCACAGTCCTTACACTTTCGAGTGAGGTATTGTGCCTCTGTTTTTATTCGAAAATTATGCACAAACCTCTGATAACCTGGGCAGATAGAGTACATTTGGGTTCGAGAACAAACTTTTTTCAGGCCCGTAATGATTCTGACATAAGACTGTGATTTACAGAACAAACCTTGGACTGTGGTGTCCACCCTCTTCGTTATCGTGCGTTTGAACCCCTGTTTGTTGCTATGGCACCGTCTGCATAGTGCAACTTGAACACTAAATGATTCCTACAATGTACATGACAGATCCGATATGTGGGAATATGTCTCTTTATGTATGTTCAGAGTCACCTCACCCACCAAAAGCTAACTCCCCCTCGGTTCATAGGATTTCCTCCCTTAGTATGTCCAGGACTTATTACATTTTGCATCAAGATATTCAACAGACACTCAAATGTGAAAGTTGGAAGCTCCTTTCTACCAGGCCCTGTACCTGTAAGACTTCCTCCTCTCCTCCTTCACTGACCACTGACTCGTGATCATGACCTGCAGCTGTGAGTCTCTGTTCTTGTTACTTGTATTTTCTTCCACAACTTCGCTCATTCATCATGCAAATCAATAGCTGTAAGTCCTCTGTCATTGTGCATGTATGTTGGATTGAGAGATAATCCACAGGTGTGGTTACTTATATCATCAATATATGGGCAAATAATGTGTATATTTGCGCTGCTGATTGTTAGTATGAATTACTTCGTTCACCTGGACAATGAAGCAGTGATTCATCGAACACATTACAGTTGTGATGATGCTGCGTATATGGGCGATGTACAATCGATCAAGAATAATCCTCGGTATACTCCTCACTTCCTATCTCGGGGAAATTGTTGCGTCGACTATTGAAAGCATTGTCTATAGTAATCCCAAGAGTTTGGGAGGTATGTAGAGGCTGGTGTCGAAGAGTGATATGCCCCACTGATGCGACCTCACAGTCACACTTACTCAGATCCTAGATCTCTCGTTCTGCTCGTATTCTGTCACATCTAGAGTCTGGTGTGAAGCGAATTTTATCTCTCAGCTAGTGCATGGAGGCGTAATGTGCACGCTAGTGATGATCAAGTTTACGATGAGCTCGGCTGAGATGCACAGAGCTACAAAACAGTGGCGACTCGGTCCGTTCATTAACCTGCTGGTCATGGAAGGCATGGCTTACTTTTTTGCGTATGTCCTCTTTGTCCATTCTACCGCTGTAATAGTGATAAGGAACTAACGTGTATATTCGACTGTAGCATGCTGATATTGAATCTCTTCGGCGTTTTACTGTACGATGGCGTTCTTCCAGGAGTTGGACCACCAAGTATGCTTGCATATCTTTTGCAAAATGTTCCTGTATACACGCTTACTCCGCGATTTGTTTTGAATATCCGGGAAATGTACGCCCACAGTATTTGTGGCGGAAGAGGACATGGGATCGACACGGGGTTTGGATTATCAGCTTTATCTAACCACGTAGTAGCGAGCCGTTCATCGATCATATTTGTGGACGACGGGGAACTTGGAAGAGAGGGATTGGGGGATGATAGTGAAGATATACAGATGGAAAGGAGAACGGCGTAACTTAGCCCGAATCAAGTCAGATACTGTTGTTGATCTCGATAGCCATGCATAGAATTATAACTCGACGCCAAACGCTGATAGCGGTGACCACATATCGTATGTAGTATACGCTGATGACATTTGGGCCTCAACACAGTGGCCGTGACGATCCAATTGCACATATTCGACAGGCTGCATGTTCCTACATAAACATGAGGGAAGAAGAATAAGAAAACAGACAGGTAAGATCTGCAACTCATGATATGATCAACTCATCACCCAACCTGCTCGACCACATCCTCTTCCCAACTCAACTCGAATACATAAACGTTTCCGTCTTCTTCTTGGTCTTGCTGGTCACTATGGTATCCTTTCCGAACCTCTGTGCCAGTGTGGACTTGTGCGTCCCAGGCTGTCCGCCATGCCTGTACCTGTATTTGGGAACCTCGAGCATGATTGAGATCAGTATAATCTTGAGTCTTCGCTCATCCGCCTTGGTGCGCGCGAAACGGGAGTTTCTTTTGTGGTGTCTGTTTCAGGAGCTGAGGGCATATGTTGGTAGTCGATAGCGGTACTTCTCGCATGTGAGGTGGGCCAGAAAATGTTCCGCGGACAGACGAAGATGCGGCTTCTTCTTCCGGGTACGGGTATGATGACGCGCTTAGGGACTGCAGACTTGGCTGTGAGGTCGGTGGCAACAACGAAAGCACCCCTTCTAGCGCTTCCGTATTCGAAGACTGTCTTCTCAGCGCCCCGCGAAGGTCTACATGGGTGCATGGGACCATGGTTGTGAAATCGAGTCTCAGACAACCATACCTTTAATGGCATCTTCCATGCGTCCCGCCATCCGACGCGCTTTGGCTCGTCGGTAGTACCCCTTGATGCTCTGGTGCTGGTTGAGTGCTTTTGAGAACGCATCATTGGCTTTAATCTATCTCCACAATTGGTCAGAAGTGGAATGGAAACGAGAAAACGAGCACGCCTACTTGGAAAGTCTGAGGTGAGTCGCTGAGATGTTCAGTTGGTAATGAGGCATCTCACGACGACGTACTGGTTCTTTTTCCCTCTCGGCTCGGAGGTAGCATACTTGCATAATTTCTGTGATGGTCATTTCAGGTTCCGTCGATCCTGGATTTGCTTCCTCTTCGGACTCGTTCTCTGTAAGGTCGAGATCAAGATCCCATACGTCCTCTTCTTCCATCGTCTCCCATCCGTGCACACCGCTCCCTGTATGGTTGTGAGCAACCACAGGAAGGACAAGCAACCGGCGCACCTCGACCGTCCCATTCCTTGTTTTCCGGAACGCACGCCGCTGTTCTGCTCGTCCTCGCTGACCATCTTCTCACACACCTCGCCCGAATGATCCGTCGAATAACCGCAGTCGCACCACTTCATCGTAAGCTTCTCGTGAAGGACGTTGCCGTATCCGCTGCAGTCGAACTCGCGGGCGACGCGCCAGAGTGCTTGGGATACACGCTCATAGCCGAGACGGACTTTGAGCCGCCAATGCTGGTCCCACCCCAGCAGGAGTATCGTGCGCAAAAGGGACTTTTCGCCAAACTGGAGTTCGCATGCTTCTTCGACCGCTTCGAGACCTTCAGTTGGGGTGCAGAGGTGGGGCAGTTTTGTAAAGGTAGTGTGTGATATCGCTTCGGGGACGTCGAGGTGGGCCTTGAGGGCGTCGTAATATGGCAGGAGGTAGAATGAGTGGAGACTGCGGCTGCGGCACACGGGCACGTTATTGGAGAGCCCTCGAGTGCAAGTTCAGGGCAAGTTAGAGAAAAACAGGATGGACGTCCCAAGTATTTGAGAGTGAAGACCAAAGAAAGCTCTTGATGGCGACGCGCTTGCTCGACTGACGGGGTAGAAAGATGCTTGACATCTTTGCTGTTTGCGTTGTACGCGACCCAGCCAGGACCTTCGACGGTGATGCAGTGCCGGCGATCTCCTGCTCGAAGAGGACAAGGAATATGCACGCGTTCGAGCTGGCAGACGGCGGTCATGACTGCGTTCAAGGATACACCGCGGGTCGATGTGGGCTAGTAGAGCTGTACCATGACATTTGTGATCCTTTTCCTCGTTTGCGTACTATCGACGTTCATTCGTTCGAATTTGCAGACAGTGCCGGCGTACTAGTTGGGTGGAGATTCAAATCCAGATCGTAGACCAGCATGATGCCCGCGCGGCGCCGCGGTTTCCTCGTCCCCGTCGCGGAATAAGGCTGTTCACCGTCTTCATTTCCATTCATTGCCAGGTCGCGATGAAGCTCCCTACTCGAGTTCAGGCCAAGCATGTTCACCTACCCCAAGGAAGAATAATTATCGCTTTATGTTCACAGTCGACGTGATCCCGCCCACGGAGGGTGCGGCGATACGGCATCTGATGAAAATTTCATCCCGCTCTTATAAAGAAAGTACTGCAGAGAGGTATTCCCGCCTCGACGCAATGGCTGAGAACTTCATTTCGATCGACTCGGTGGTGCTCTTTCATTTATATGGACCCACATGTTTCGAGGACGATCTCCGCAAACAAAAAGTGCCAAAAGTAAACACGGAAATGAGCCGGAAGTAGAGATGGAGACAGGACATACTGATCATGAACCCATGGCTTCATGCTCATGCGTCTGCACCCGCTGACTTCGCACGCCATCGCCCGCTCTGGCACTGAGCTCCGCTCATCTGACCTTTTGGACCACATGTACTGATCCTGCACCTTCCGACGTCTCCCGTCAGAGGCTAAGAGCTCCGTTCACGAGCATGACATCTGTCCTCTAACTTCTATATATGTACTACCACCGGTTACTATTTGGAGTTTTTGGACAAGCGCGTAACCCACCGTGGCATATATCATCAGCGGTTGATCTAACACAAAAGAAAGTGGCGTAACATACGTTCCTTTGCGGAAAGACTGTCAGATACAACGGAGATGCTCTTTCTCTTGGGTACATATGACATATATCGAACGCGGGACTCAGACTCCCAGACTCCCATAGATTTCGGATGTGAGACGTTGAAAACCGGGGACTTGGGAATGGGAACGCTTCGCTAGTGCACGCACACGCGCGGACAGACAAGCGCGCCCATATCCCAGTCCGGCCATGTTGGAAGATAGTTGAGAGCGGCACCGCTCTCTGGAAACGCATGCATGACGTGCGACCAGAGCATTATTCCGTTTGGAGGTCCGTCCGTTTGGACACTCAGTGAAGAAAAAAGACGAGGACTTGTCTGTATCGAGTTGCTGATGTTAGGAGAGTTTCGCTTTGTCCGTAAAGATGCCCATCTCAGCAATCATGAGATGGAAGTAGACAGCCAGAAAAGAAGCCCAACTGTGCGCCCATCAACGATATTATTCAGCACCAGCTTTGATGAACATCACGCTCGAAGCCTCGAACGTACGTCACCGGATACTAGTTTGCTGTCCTGATAGTCGTTAGGAATGGACTGCTAACCAAGTTCACTTTGAGGCTGAAGCACTGAAGTGTGAAACAGGGGATGTACCAGACAAGTAACTTGAAGATATGCAAAATAGCAAGACGGGTCTGCTTGGGGCCTGCGGCTTGACGATTGTGGAATCGGACCTATGCACCCGGCAACCTGGTGAAACACAAACAATGAATCTTAATCAACCACGGTCCCATGATGCATACCTAACATGTACAAATAATTGATCTATCACTTCTCCAGCCACGATTAAGCCAAGTACCAGTGTTCATCAATCCAATTTTTATATAAGAGTAGGGACCTAGAACTAGTAATGATTGAACATCGTCCAGCTCTCATTCACTATACATTCTCCCACCCCGTGCCTTGAATGGATTCCTCTCTGCAAGCCAACTTCGAAAGCCCTCAGCTGAATGATTATACTTCCCGTACGCTCATTCTTATTTGAGTATCATTCACCGTGTCTCAGAGGGGTCTCAGTCGTGATGATCACTATCTTCGTATATGATTACAGTAGTTCTCTCTTCTATCCATCATTCGATCTTTGTTCTAACTTCGATTGTCGCAGTCCTTACACTTTCGAGTGAGGTATTGTGCCTCTGTTTTTATTTGAAAATTATGCACAAACCTCTGATAACCTGGGCAGATAGAGTACATTTGGGTTCGAGAATAAACTTTTTTCGAACCCGTAATGATTCTGACATAAGACTGTGATATACAGAACAAACCTTGGACTGTGGTGTCCACCCTCTTCGTTATCGTGCGTTTGAACCCTGTCTGTTGCTATAGCGCCGTCTGCATAGTACAACTTGAACGCTAAATGATTCCTACAATGTACATAACAGATCCGATATGTGGGAATCTGTAGATTTATGTATGTTCAGAGTCACTTCACCCACCAAAAGCTAACTCCCCTCGATTTATAAGATTTACTCCCTCGGTATGTCCAGGACTTATTATATTTTGCATTAAGATACTCAACAGACACTCAAATGTGAAAGTTGGAAGCTCCTTTCTACCAGGTCCTCTACCCGTAAGACTTCCTCCTCTCCTCCTTCACTGACCACTGACTCGTGATCATGACCTGCAGCTGTGAGTCTCTGTTCTTGTTACTTCTATTTTTTACCACAGCTTCGCTCATCCATCATGCGAATCAATAGTTGTAAGTCCTCTGTCATTGTGCATGTATGTTGGATTGAGAGATAATCCACAGGTGTGGTTATCTATATTATCGGTGTATGGGCAAATAATGTGTATATTTGCACTGCTGATTGTTAGTATCGATTACTTCGTTCACCTGGACAATGAACCAGCAATTCATCGAACACATTACAGTTGTGATGATCCTGCGCATATGGGCGATGTATAATCGATCAAGAGTAATCCTCGGTATACTCCTCACTTCCTATTTCGGAGAAATTGTTGCGTCGACTATTTCGAACATTGTCTATAGTAATCCCAAGAATTTGGGAGGTATGTAGAAGCTAGTGTCGAAGAGTGATATGCCCCACTGATGCGACTTCACAGCTACTGTCATTCAGATCCTAGATCTCTCAATCTGCTCGGAAACTGTCACATCTGAAGGCTGGAATGAAGCGATTTTTATCTCTCAGCTCGTGCATGGAGGCGTAATGTGCGCGCTAGTGATGATCAAGTTTGCAATGAGCTCAGTTGAGATGCACAGAGCTACGAAACAGTGGCGACTCGGTCCGGTCATTAACATGCTGGTCGTGGAAGGCATGGCTTACTTTTTTGCGTATGTCCTCTTTGTTCATTCTACCGCTGTAATATCGATACGGAACTAACGTGTATATTTGATTGTAGAATGCTGATGTTGAATCTCATCAACGTTTTATCTGACGATGGCATTCTTCCGGGAGTGGGGCCGCCAAGTATATTTGCATATTTTTTGCAAAATGTTCCTGTATACACGCTTACTCCACGATTTGTTTTGAATATCCGGGAAATGTACGCCCACAGTATTTGTGGCGGAAGAGGGCATTGGATCGACACGGGGTTTGGATTATCAACTTTATCTAGCCACATAGTAGCGAGCCAGTCATCGATCGTATTTGCGGAAGACGGAGAACTTGAAAGAGAGGGATTGGGGGATGATAGTGAAGATATACAGATGGAAAGGAGAACGGCATAACGTCGTCCAAACCAAGTCAGACCCTGTTGTTGATCTTGATAGCCATACAAAGAATTGGTAGTCGACGCTGAACGCTGATCGGGACCGGTGACCATCAATACTGTGTAGTACGTGTTGGTACCCTTAGTGTCCCAAGACAGTGGTCATGACGATCCAGCTACACATCCCGCAGGCAGCATCACAACCAGTAGCGTTCTTTTGCGCAGTCTGACATGCAGAGAGGAATGTGCGCTGCTGATTTCGAAGGCGACCAGCCAAGTCGGACTGACGAGGCAAAAAAATATGCTACCGAAACATACAGCGGGAAAGCAATACGAGAGTTCCTACATAAACATGGGAGAAAAAGAAAAAAAAATAGACAGGGAAATTCACAACACCTGCTTTACTGTATACTTTTCTCAACTCGGATACACAAACATCTCCATCTTGGTCTTGGTCTTGGTGGTTCCCATAGCATCCTTGCTGACTCTATGCCTGTGTCCACTCGTGGGTTCCAAACTGTCCACCAGGCTCGTACTTGTACTCGGGCGCCCCGAACACGACTGAGATCAGCATAATCCTGGATCTTCGCTCGTTCGCATTGGTGCGCGCAAACGGGAGTTGCTTTGCGGTTTCGGTTTCGGGAGTTGAGGGTATGTGTTGGAAATCAACGACGGTACGTCTTGCACGTGAGATATTCCGACGGTAGACAAAGGTGTGACTTCTTCCTGGCAGGGGTATGATGGGCTGTGAGGTCGGTGGTGACAACAAAAGCGTCTCCTCCAGCGCCTCCGTGTTCGCGGATTGCATTCTCAGCGCCGCGCGAAGGCCTACATGAGTGCATAGCCGCATGGCTGTGAAACCAAACCTCAGACAATGATACCTTTCGTGGCCTCTTCCGTGTATCCCATCATCCGGCGCACTTTTCAAGTTGGCTCGCCGGTAGTATTCCTTGATGCTTCTGTGTCGGCTGAGTGCTTTCGAGTACGCATTCCCGGCTTCGATCCATCTGCAAGCTTGGTAAGAAGTCAAAGCGGAACGAGAAAACGAGCGCGCCTACGTGGAAAGTTTGAGGTACGCAACTGCGATGGTATGTAAGTTGGTAACGGGGCATGTCGGGCTCTACCGCGTGGGCTGTTTAGTAGTGGCGCATTGTGATCTCGTAGTCGCCGCGCAGAGATGCAGCGTTACCCTCCACAAATAAATGAGAGCGTACAGACTATTTCAAGGACACGACGACGTACTAGTTCTTTCTCCCTCTCGGCTCGGAGATAGCATACTTCCATGATTTCTGCGATGGTCATTTCTAGTTCCGTCGATCCTGGATTTGATTCCTTCTCAGACTTGTTCCCTGTAAGGTCGAGATCAAGATCCAATACGTCCTCTTCCTCCACCGTCTCCCGTTTATAGAGAGGAATGAAAAGGAACCGGCGCACCTCGACCATCCCACTCCTTCTGCTTCCCGGAACGCACGCCGCTGTTCCACTCGTCCTCACTGACTGTCTTCCCGTACCTCTCGTCCAAATGATCCATAGAGCAACCGCTGTCGCACCACTTTATCGTAAGCTTCTCGCGGAAGACATTGCCGTATCCGCTGACGTCGAGCTCGCGGGCGACGCGCCAGAGTCTGGGAGACACGCTGATAGCCAAGGTGGATCTTGAGTTACAAGTGTAGGTCCCAGCCCAGTGGGGGTGTCGTGTGCAAAAAGGGACTTTTCGCCAAACTTGAGTTCGCATGCTTCTTCGAGTGGCACTTCGGGATATTCGGCTAGGGTGCCGAGGTGGAGCAATTTAGTGTATGGCATCCCTTCGAGGGCCTCGAGGGCGCGTTGTGATATGGGAGGAGGCGGAGCGAACGGAAAATGCGTTACGACATACGGCCACGTTATTGAAGAGCGCCTCAGGTGCATGTTCAGGACAAGTTAGAAAAAAAAACAGGATGGACGTATAAAATATCTGAGAGTAGTGAAGACCACAGAAAACTCTTAATGGCAACGCGCTCGCTCGACTGATAGAGTAGAAAAAAATGCTCTATGCCTTCATTGTCTGCATTGCATACGGCCCAGCCGGGCCCTCCGACGGTGATGCAGCGCATGAGAAAGGTAGATGAGAGCGACACAGTAGAAATGGGTCGAGAACGATTGGGCGATGTCCTGCTCGAAGCAGACAAAGAATATGCTCACGATGACGTGTTCGAGTCGGAAGACGGCAGTCATTGCGTTGCATATATCGCGGTCGATGTGGGCTGGCACAGCTGCGCCATGACGTCTGTGATTCTTTTTCTTGTTTGCCGGTCATTTCTTGACGCGCGAATACTTCACAGGAGAATAAATTTCACTGTAATCTTTCGTATAGTAGCGAATCGACATGAACGTTTCCGAGTTACAGCGCTTTTGGTAATTATTGGCAGTCGCGTCGCGACTCGAGTGCACTGTCACATTGAACACGAGTGGTGGTGACCCGACGCCTTCCGTGTTGCTTCGTAAGCTCAGTCGAGTCCTTGACTCAGTGTTCAGAACAAGTCTCCTACTCACTTCTTGTGTCTACGCGTCGACCTAACCTTGCATCGTTGAGGCAAATTGACGTATGGAAAACCCAAGCAGAAGCTGTACATGGTGCCTGTGACTTATATAGTGGATCACGCTGCAAGACTGCGTTCTACTATGGCAGTGATCGTAGCACTATGGCTTGACAACGACGACGAAAAAGTTGAACAGAGTCAGCATGATGTAACTCTCGTCCTACTTTATTTCTACGACTGTCCAATCTGTCGAGCTTGAATATCCCGGTTTCCCCCGCCACGCGGAAACCTTTGGATGCAACAGAGTCAAAACTCAGATTTTTCCGGCCTGGGTCGGTATACCGACTTGTATCACTTACCGCACACTTTTTGCGCCGCCACTGGCATCGATCTGTCAGTTAGTAAGTTTAATCTCCGACAGGCTCATGCTACAGCAACACCAATGCTGATTTGATGTGCAGCAGATGAACGAAAATGCATCTAATTTCCGTTGATCTGTTTCTAGAACTGCCGGTAGTCGCAGTGCAACCATTGTTTGCTGCCTCCCTCACAGTCAGGGTGCAGACGAAAATCGAACAGGAAGAGAACCTCACAGTGAACATCATTTCGCCATGCCACTGAGACACTATGTACGGACCTACACGAGCATTTCGCATGTGACCCTCACGAAAGTAGGACGGACATAGTTCGAGAGCAAACTCCTCCAACTCAAAGGGAACAACAGTCAAATAACCCTGATGCTTGCGAGTTCTACTCCAATGTGTGCCATGAGATGGAAACAGATGGAAATTGATGTTCATATACACAGGGTTTAGCTAAATATCATTAGTTGCACAGTCCAAACTATGTTTGTCAATTCGTAACAGCTTGGCTCTTTGATGATGATAGCAGAAAAAGAAACCTGACTCTGTGTCCGTCAACTATTCATTACTCAGCCCCAATCTTTGATGAGTCGTCACACTGCTCGAACATACTGCAGGTTGTGAAACTCTCAGTGAATACTAATTTGATGGTCATTACTAAGAATGGAATAAACAAGAAGTTCATCTTGAAGCTGGAGCACTGAAGCATGAAATGGGGGATGTATTAGGCAAGGAAGACATGGAAACCAGTATGACAGGCCTGCAGCTTGAAGAATGGGCAAAAAGATCTATGCACTTGGCAACTTGGTGGAGATGGCGCAGACCATGAATCAGTTCCATGATGCATACATAACATGTACAAAGAATGGTGGGCTTCACTTCAGCCACAATTAAGCCACCAGTAAATATCAGTGTTCATCAACCCAATCTTTACTATATATAAGCAAGAAACTAGAACTAGTAATGTTTGAGTGACCCCAGCTCTCAACTACTCTCTCTCTCAGTACATGCAATGGATTCTTCTCTGCAAGCCAGTTATGAGAACATTCAGCTGAATAATTATACTTCCTGTGTGCTCATTCTTGTTTGGACATCATGTATTGTGTCTCTGAGGGGCCTCAGTTATGGTGATCATGATCATCATATATGATTATAGTAATTCTCTCCTCCACATGTTCAATATTCATTCTAACTTTGATTCTCCCAGTTCTTACACTTTCGAGTGAGATATTGTGCCTCTTTTTTATTTAGAAACTATGTACAAACCTCTGACTGATAACCTGGGTGGATAGAATACATTTGGGTTCGAGAACAGATTTCTTTCAAGACTGTAATGATTTTCTAACTGAAGACCATAATTTACAGAACAAACCTTGGACCATGGTGTCCATCCTCTTCATTATCATGCATTTGAATCCCATGGTGGCTATCACCATGATGACCCTGGCATACTGCAATACTAAATGATTGTTACAATGTGAATAACAGATCTGATATGTGGGAATCTGTAGCTTTACATGTGTTCAGAGGCTTTTTGTTTTCCACCCCTCATTTGCTAATTCCCCCTCAGTTCATAGGGTTACTACCCTCTGTATGTCCAGGACTTCTCAGAGGTTGCATTGGAATAATAAACAGAGACACAATTTTGAAAGTGGGGAGTTCCTTTCTACCAGATCCTGCACATGTAAGATATCCTCTTTCCTCATTCACTAAACCTTGATTGACAGTGATGACATGCAGATGTGAGTCTCTATTCTTGTTATGTGTACTACCTATTCTATATTCACCCATCATGCCAATCAACAGTTGTAAGAATTACTCCCTTTGTCATTGTACATTTATGTTGGATTGAGAGATAGTTTACAGGTTCACAGTTTTATATCATCAATGAATGGGGAAATATTGTGTATATTTTTGCCATCGATCACTAGTATTGATTATTTTGTTTATCTGGACAATCAAGCAACAATTAATTGAATGTATCACAGTTGTGATGATCCTGCACATATGGGTGATGTACAACTAATCAAGAATCATCCTCAGTATACTCCTCACTTCCTATCTTGGGGAAGTTGTTATGTCGACTATTGCAAGCATCATCTATAGTAACCCCAATAATTTTGCAAGTATGTAGAAGCTGGTGTCAAAGAGTAATATGCCCCACTGATGCAACTTCACAGTTGCTATCTATCAGATCCTGAATCTCTCATTCTGCTTGGAAATTATCACATCATCTGACAGCTGGAATAAAGCAACCCTTGTCTCTCAACTTATGCATGGAGAGTTGATGTGTGCACTAGTGATGATCCAGTTCACAATGAACTCAGTTCAAATGCACAGAGCCACAAAACAGTGGTGACTTGGTCCATTTATTAACCTGCTGGTCATGGAAGGCATGGCTTACTTTTTTGTGTATGTTCTCTTTCTCCATTGTGCTACTGTAATATTAATATAGAACTAACATGTATATTCAGCTGTAGCATACTGATGTGGAACCTCTTCAACATTTTAAATGCCTTTGGGATTTCATTAAATGTGGGGCCATCAAGTGTACCAATGTTCCTTGTGCAAATTGTTCCTGTATACATGCTTACTCCCCAATTCATGTTGAATATCTGGGAAATGTATGCCCATAGTACTTATGGTGGAAGAAGAGATGGGATCAACACTGGGTTTGGGTTATCAACTTTATCTAGCCACAGAGCAAGCCATTTATTGATTGTATTTGCAAATGACAGGGAATATGAAGGAGAGGGATTGAGGAATGATAGTGAAGTTATACAGATGGAAAGGAGAACAATGTAACTTCGCTTGAATCAAGTCAGACCTTGTTGTTGATGTCAATAGTCATAAGAATTGTCACTCAATGCTGAATGGTGAATGCTGATCAGGACTGGTGACCACAAATGCTGTATAGTAGGTGCTAATGACCTTGGGGCCTTAGAACAGTGGTCATAATGATCCACCTGTACACATCTAGCAGGCATGACTAATAATGTTCTTTTGCATAATCTAACACACAGAGGAATGTGCAGCTGCTTTGCAGACCTGTCAGCCAGATAATATCAGAGGAGCCTCAGGTGAAGACCATTTGTGAGGTTGCCAAATTTGAAGGTGATCAAAAGAGTGGATTGATGATGCAACATATATCTCTGCAAAAAACAGGCTAGCAAAACATATGATGAGCAAGCAATACAGAACCATCAAATTTCTACATAAACATTGAGGAAAGAATCATAAAACAGACAAGATCTACAACTCATGATAGGATCAACTCATCATCCAATCTGCTTGACCACATACTCTTCCCAACTCAGATACACAAATGTCCCTGTCTTCTTCTTGGTCTTACTAGTTGTTATAATATCCTTGCTGACCTCCTGTCCTGTATGGACTTGTGCATCTCAAGCTTTCTGCCATGCCTGTATCTGTACTCAGAAACCTTGAGCACAACTGAGATCAGTATGATCTTGAGTTTTTGCTCATCTACCTTGGTGCATGCAAAATGGGAGTTATTTTTGCAGTGTCAGTTTCAGGAGCTGAGGATGTGTGTTGGTGGTCAATAGCAGTACTTCTTGCATATGAGGTGGGCCAGAAAATGTTCCACAGACAAACAAAGATGTGGCTTCTTCTTCTGGATATAGGTATAATTACATGCAAGGGGACTACAAACTTGGCTGTGAGGTCAGTGGCAGCAATGACAACATCTCATCCAGTGCTTTTGTATTAGAAGGCTGTTTTCTCATCACTATGTGAAGGTCTACATGGGTGCATAGGATCATGGTTGTGAAACCAAGCCTTGGACAACCATACTTTTAATGGCCTTTTCCATGCATCCCATTATCTGACACACTTTGGCTTGCTGGTAATATACCTTGATGCTCCAGTGTTGGCTGAGTGCTTTCAAGAATGTATTCATGATTTTGATCTATCTCCATAATCAGTGAGTGATATGGAAATAAGAGAATCAGCTTGCCTACTTGAAAAGTTTGAGGTGCACTGCTAAGATGTTCTTTTGGTGATAGGATATCTCAGGCTCTATTGTGTGGGCTGTTTGGTAGTGGTGCACCATGGTTTCATAGTTGTCCTGCCAAAATGCAGCATTATCCTCAACAAGCAAATTAAAGGGTATGGACTATTTCAAGGACATGATGACATACTAGTTCTTCTTTCCTTCTTAGCTTGGAGACATTGTACTTCCATGATTTCTGCAATGATCATTTCAGATTCTGTCAATCCTGGATTTGCTTCCTTCTCAGGCTTGCTCCTGATAAAGATGAGATCAAAATCCTATATGTCTTCTTCCTCCACCATCTTTCATCCATGAATACCACTTTCTATGTGGTTGTGAGGGACCACAGAAACAAAAAGGAACTGGTACACCCTGACCATCCCACTCCTGTTGCTTTCCAGAACCCATGCTACTGTTCTTCTCATCCTTGCTGACCATATTCTTACACACCTCAGGCTTGCCCATATAATCTTGTTGAATAGCCACAGCTCATCACTTTGTCATGAGCTTCTCATGAAGGACATTTCTGTATTCACTGCAATTGAACTCATGAGTGACAGGCCAGAGTATCTAAAAAACACACTCATAGCTGAGGCAGATGTTAAGCCACAAGTGCTGATCCCAGCCCAGCAGGAGTATTGTGTGCAAAAGGGACTTTTTGCTGAACTGGAGTTTGCATGCTTCTTCAAATGCTTCAACACTTTTGGTTGGGGTGCCAAGGTGGGGCAGCTTTGTAAAGGTAGTGTGTGACATCACTTCAAGGATGCTGAGGTGGGCCTTGAGGGCATTGTAATATGGCAGGAGGTGGAGTGAGTGAAGACTGTGGTTGTAGCACATGTGCATGTTATTGGAGAGCCCTCAAGTGCAAGTTCAGGACAAGTTAGAGAAAAACAGGATGAAGGTCTGAAGTATCTAAGAGCAGTGAAGACCAGAAAAAGCTCTTGATGGTGGTGTGCTTGCCTGGCTGACAGGGTAGAAAATATCCTTGATATATTTGCTGTCTGTGTCATGTGCAATCCAGCCAGGCCCTCCAGCAGTGATGTAGCACATGACAAAGGTAGATGAGAGTGACACAGTAGAGGTGGATTGAAAATAGCCAGTGATGTCCTGCTCAAAGTGGATGAGGAATATACACAAAATGGCACATTTGAGCTGTGTGATGGCAGTTATTGCATTGTGTATGCTGCTTATCACCCTTTTCATTGTTTGTCATGCAAGGGGTACTCCACAAAAGAACAGAATCTCTTACTCTTATGAATGTGAAACATTCCATGTGCAGTCAGATTGAACATGGCTGGGGACCAGGTGACTCAATGTCTTCTGTGTTTTGCAAGTCCAGTCAAGTCCTTCACCCAGCACATTTGGAACACATCTCATCTTTGCTTTTTGTATGTATGGGTTGGCACAGGCAGTCAGAAACTGAGACTGACCCAATCAGAATTAACACAGCATTGTTGAGCTAAATTGGCCTTTGGAAAAGTCCAAGCTGAAGGTATACACAGTTACAGTGAGGTACATGTGTGGATCGTGATCCAAGACCACGTTCTAGCATAGCAATAATCTTAGCACTATGGCCTGACAAGAACTATGAAAAAGTCTGAACAAAGTTAGCAGGATGTGAACTTTTGTCCTATCTCAACAGTTTGTCAAAGTTGAATATGCCCAATGGTTTCCACTGCTACACAGGAATCTTTGAATGCAATGGAGTTGAAACTCTGATTTTCCAGCTGGGGTTGATATACCGATGGGTGTCACTTACCACACACTTTTTGCGCTACCATCAATCTATTATTTCATGAGTAATAGGCTCTGATATACTGAAATCAATTGGAACTTGATGAAAGAAGATGCTTCTAAGTTTCGTTGATCTACTTCTGAAACTGGCGGTGGCTGGAGTACAACCACTCCTGCCAACTCTCTCACAGTCAGGGTGTAGTCGTAAATCAAACAGAAGAGAACCTCACGGCGAACATCATTTCGCCATGTCACCGAGACACTATGGGCAGACCTAGTGCATGAGCGTTTCATATTTGTCCCTCACGAAGATAGGGCGGAGATGCTCATACTCCGAGTGTAGACTCAGGCTCCTCCAACTCAGATGGAATAACAGCCCAATAACCCCAACGTTTGGGAGTCCTACTTCAATGCATGCCATGAGATGGTAACAGATGGAAATAGATGTTCATATACAGTACATAGGCTTCACTTAAATATCATTACTACTTATGCAGTCCAAACCATATTTGCCTGTTCGTCATGGCTTGGCCCTTTGATGGTCATATCTAAAAAAGAAGTCTATCAGTCCCACGATGCATACCCAACATGTGGAAAGGATGCGAGCTCATCAAGCCAAGTACAATTGTTCATCAACCCAATTTTCATATAAGAGCAGGAGCCTAGAACTAGTAACGACCGAACCCCCTCCAGCTCTTATCCACTACATACTCTTCCACCCCATGCCTTGAATGGATTCCTCTCTGCAAGCCAACTTCGAGAACCTTCGGCTGAATAATTATCTTTCCCGTGCGTTCATTCTTGTTTGAACATCATACATCGTCTCTCACAGGGGTCTTAGTTGTGATGGTCACTATCATCATATATGATTACAGTAGTTCTCTCTTCCATCCATTCAATATTTGTTCTAATTTCGATTGTCCCAGTCCTTACACTTCCGAGTGAGGTATTGTGTTGTTTGGAAATTATGCATAAACCTCTGACTGAAACCTGGGCAGATAGAATACATTTGGGTTCGAGGACCAACATTTTTCAAGCTCATAATGATTCCGACATAAGACCATGATTTACAGAACAAACGTTGGACTGTGGTGTCCACCCTCTTTGTTATCGTGCGTTACAACCACCTGGTGGTTATCACCGTCATACTAATATGATAAATGATTGTTACAATGTACATAACAGATCCGATATATGGGAATCTGTACCTTTATGTATGTTCAGAGTCACTTCACCCATCGAAAGCCAACTCCCCCTCGCTTCATAGGCTTAGCTCCCTCTGTATGTCCAGGACTTCTCAAACATTGCATTGAAATACTCAATGGATACTCAAATTTGAAAGTGGGGAGCTCCTTTGTACCAGGTCCTGTGCATGTGAGATTTTCTCCTTTCCTCCTTCACTGGCCACTGGCTCATGGTGATGACCTGCAGCTGTGAGTCCCTGTTCTTGTTGCTTGTACTTTTCTGCAACCTTGCTCATTTATCGTGCAAATCAACAGTTGTAAGTACTCCTTCCTGTTGTTGCGCATGTATGTTTGATTGGGAGATAATTTACAGGCATGCTGCTTGATATCATCCGTATATGGGCAGGTAATGTGTATATTTGCACTGCTGATGGTTAGTATCAATTACTTTGTTCACCTGGACAATGAACCAGCGGTTCATCGACCACATTATAGTTGTGATGATTCTGCGCATATGGGCGATGTACAATCGATCAAGAATGATCCTCTGCATACTCCTCACTTCCTATCTCGGGGAAATCGTTGCATCGACTGTTGCAAACGTTGTCTATAGTAATCCCAGGAATTGGGAAGGTTTGTAGAAGTTGGTGTCGAAGAGTAACATGCCCCACTGATGCGACTTCACAGCCCCTGTCAATCAGATCCTGCATCTCTCATTCTGCTCGACAAGTTTCACATCTGCCAGCTGGAATGAAGCGAGTTTAATCTCTCAACTTGTGCATGCGGGGGTAATGTGGTTGCTAGTGATAGTCCAGTTTACGATGAGCTCGATTGAGATGCACATAGCTACGAAACAGTGGCGGCTTGGTCCAGTGATTAACCTGCTGGTCATGGAGGGCTTGGCTTATTTTCTTGCGTATGTCCTCTTTTTTACATTCTGCCATTGCAATATTGATATGCAGCTAACATGTATATTTGGTTGTAGCATGCTGATGTTGACCCTCTTTACCGTTTTAATCGACTTTGAAATTCTTTCAAATGTAGGACTGCCAAGTTTACTTATATTCCTTGTGCAAACTGTTCCTGCATACACGCTTACTCCCAGATTCATCTTCAATATCCGGGAAATGTATGCCCACAGTACTTATGGTGGAAGAGGGCATGGGATCGATACGGGGTTTGGGCTATCAGCTTTATCTACCCACAGAGTGAGCCACTCGACAATCATGCTTGCAGATAATAGAGAACATGAAGGAGAGGGATTGGGGCATGATAACGAAGATATACAGATGGAAAGGAGAACAGCGTAACTTCGTCCAAATCAAGTCAGACCCTGTTGTTGGCCTCAAAAGACATACGTAGAATTTTTACTCGATGCTGAGTGGCGATCTGGACTGGTAACTACATATCTTGTGTAGTACGCGTTGATGACATTGGGGTCTCAAGACAGTGGTCACGATGATCCAACTGCACATACCCAGCAGGCAGCATCACAACTAGTGACGCTCTTCTGTACAGTCTGATGTGCAAGGGGGAATGCCTAGCCGCCCTATGGACGGATTATCCGGATATTTTCAGAGAGAGCCTCAGGTGAAGAAGTCTGCGAGGCTGCCGAGTTCGAAGGTGACCAACCATGTCGGACTGACGAGGCAAGATATAATTTCTGCAAAAAAATGCTACCAAAACATACAACAGGCAAGCACCAAGTTCCTACATAAATATGAGGGAAGAAGAAGAAAGCAGAAAGGCAAGATCCGCAACGCATCACTCCTTGCTTGACCGTATACTTTTCCCAGCTCGGATACATAAACGTCTCCATTTTTCCCTTGCTTTTTTTCTTGCCGTTCTCCATAGTATCTTTGCCGTCCTTCTGCGCCTGTGTCGACTTGTGCATCCCAGACTGTCCCCCGGCCTGTGCCCGTACTCCGGCACCTCAGATACGACTGGGATCAACATAATCTTGGGTCTTTGCTCGTCTGCTTTGGTGCGCGCAAACAGAAGCTGTTTTTGTGATTTCGGTTCTGGGAGCTGAGGGTATGTGTGGTTGGTGGTCAAAGATGGTACATCTCGCATGTGAGATGTGCCGGAGGATGTTCCGCCGAAAGAGGTAAATGCGGCTTCTTCCGGTACAGGTATGATGACACACTTGGGGACTGCAGATTTGCCTGTGAGGTAGGTTGCATCAATGAGAGCATCTCCAGTGCTCTCGTGTTCGGAGGCAGTATTCTCACTGCCGCATGAAGATCTACATGAGTACATAGGTGCATGACTGTGAGATCGAGCGTCAGACAACGATACCTTTAATGGCCTCTTCTACGCGTCCCATCATCCGACGTGCTTTGGCTCTTCGGTAGTATCCCCTGATGCTCCAGTGCTTGCTGACTTTGACCCTGCATTCTTGGCTTCGATCCATCTGCAAGTTTGGGAGGAAGTGAAATGGAAAAGAAAGAACGTGCCACTGGCAGCGTACTTGGAATGTTTGAGGTGTGCTGCTACGATGTTCAGTTGGCAATTGGGTATCTCAGGCTCTACCGCATGGGCTGTTTAGTAGTGGTGCAATGCGATCTTGTAGTCACCATGTCGAAATGCAGCATCACTCTTCCGAGTAAATTAGAGTGTATAGACCATTTGAAGGACACGACGATGCATGTACTAGTTCTTTTTCCCTCTCAGCTCGGAGGTAGTGTAGTTCTGCGATGGTCATTTCGGGTTATGTCAATCCTGGATTTGCTCCCTCCTCGAACTCATTCCCAGTAGAGTTGAGATCAAGATGCCAAACACCATTTTCATCCACCGTTTCTCATTCATGAATACCGCTCCCTACGTGGTTTTGAGCAACCACCGGAACAAAAGGAATCAGCGCACCCAGGCCATCTCACTCCCTCTGCTTTTTGGGATGTATGCCCCTGTTCTCCTCATCCCCGCTGACCACCTTCTCACACACCTTGCCAAAATGATCCGTTGAACAACCACAGTCGCACCACTTTGTCGTAAGGTTCTCTCGGAGAACGTTGACATATCCCCTGACATCGAACTTGCGAATGACATGCCAGAGTGTCTGCGAGACCCGCTCATAGACGAGGCAGGCCTTGAGTCGCCAGTGCTGGTCCCATCCAGCAGGGGGTGTCATGTGTAAAAGAGACTTTTCGCCAACCTTGAGTTCACATGCTTCTTTGGGCGCTTCAAGACCCTCAGCTAATGTGCCGAGGTGGAGCGGTTTTGGATAGGTGGCCGGGGCATCGCTTCGAGGACATTGAGGTAGGCGTTGAGAGCGTTGTAATATGGGAGCAGGCGGAGGGAGTGGAGACCGTGGTTGCGACACACATGAAAGGTCAAGATGGGTTAAACAATAACAAGACAGACATACGAAATCTTTGATAGGGCCACAGGACCATAGGACGCTCTTGGTGGCGACACGTTTACCCGACTGACGGAATGGAAAAAATCTTTGTTGTCTTCGCTGTCTGTGTTGTATGCGAACCAGCCAGGCCTTCCGATAGTGATGCAGTGCATGACAGAGGTACATGAGAGCGACACAGTAGAGGTGGACCGAGAACAGCCGGGCGATGTCCTGCTGAAAGCTGGTGAGGAATATGCAAGCGATGGCGCGTTTGAGTTGCGAGACGGAGGTCATTGCATCGGATATGCTGCTGTCGATGTGGGCTGGCACAGCTGCGCCATGGCGCTTGTCATGCTTTTTCATGTTCGCCATGCGAGGGAGTGCTGATGGTGATGGTTGTCATCGTCGACCTCGTATTGGAACATGGATGGTGAGGGTGTAAGTGGGGATGGGGGCAGACAGGGTGAAGGCGAGGGCGACGGTTGATGTCGTCGTTGTCGTGCGTCGTGAGATGGTGACATTGTCTTGTTTTCGTTTTCGCCTTGTGGCCTTCGTTGTCATTCCTGTTTCGTTGTCGTTCGGCACAAGAGGGCAGTTGTATGCGATTGCGATACTCGCCCACTTGGATCCCTCTATCTGGGTCAGACTGATCTACTCGCACGGTTTGGTAGCATCCCAGTCATCCAGATGCATAAAGTATGATCACACCTCATTTCCCTTTCCATCATATACGTCCAGGTTTTCATTTTCAATAGAGTTACAGATTGCGTGGAGAATGGTCGTCTTGCCAGAATTGGCCTGCCCAATGATTAACTTGAAGATCCTGAAGCGACCAAATTTCTCTCGGATGTTTTTGAAAGCGCCTGCATTCTGTGTTGCCATGTCTATAAAGCATGAATATATGATATATCATCGAAAAAAACATAGAATGTAGAGTTGAAGCGCGAGAACGAACAAAGGGGCCACAGACACCACAGCATTGGTGACTCATCTACTTCCGACATCTAGATCTGATCCTTGGAATGTCTCGAGAGGCATAATTTGGAGGATGTGCAATTACAAACATTTCCTATGTATCTATAACCCGATTTTGCCGTGCAGCACCTAGTGTGAGCCCCCAGAATGATAACCGTCTGTCTGCCTTTGCCACGCGTAATCCATCGGGCAATGACATAGATCCTCAACTTTTCCGTTGCGCTTCCACCACCTCCTCGGTATGCATTTTCCTTCTCTGTTTCTCTGCTTCTTGCTGAAATCAGTTCCACACAACATCAGACATGCCAACGTCGCGTCGTACAGCTTCGACATCGCTCTGTGGCAGAGAATCTTCTTCTATGGATGCAATTCTGACAAAGCTGAGGTTCTTGTTCCATCAGCGGGATAAGCATGCCGCTTAGGAAGCCCAATGGAGAATCTTTTGCAGTCTGATTGCGCAGGTGACCGGAGGAGATTTAACCGGAGGGCTGTACAGCGGAGACATGGAATAGCGAGTGCCGGTCTCCACAGCGTCTAAAGAAATGACCGTGCATCCCGCGCCCTTCCGTGCCTGCTACTCCTCGAGCATACTTTGTACGACCCCAAAAGTCTCGTCGGCCGAAAGCGAGAGCTTTTTATGACGGGCCATATTCATGCATGCCAGGCAGACCATCCTCTTCCAAAGGGTCTTGACATTGCACACATTCCCCCACGACGTAAGTACAGTCATTCATTTGACGATACCTTGCAACTTGGTGTACGACTGCAAGATTTCCTCCGTCAAACACACGAACGTCGACCCTTTTTCTTTCGCAGTTCCTGCTTGAGTAGCTCCAGGAATCGTAGTGTGATCAATTTTGGGAACGCGAGCTCCTTGGAGAAGCAGCTCAAACAGCCAGAATTGGTGTCGAACAAAGCATTAGTCGCCTTCTCGTGCCCAGCCAGGATGAAAACGAGCTCGCGCATGAGTTGTTCGTTGGTCATCAACTCCACGATCTCTTCTTCTATGACCTCTTGCGTAGTGACATTTGCTGAGGCGGTAAGGTTCGTCGACGAACAACACATTTCCAGGCGCCTTGTCGAAGGGCGCTTCCGTCTTCCGCCCCATGTGTCCAACACATTGTCCCATCAAGTCCATCACGAAGCCTCGACCACCTCGGTGGAGGCCAAGAATCCTATGCTATTACAGAACATTAATATTTTTTCCGAATTTTGGCATGACCGTCGTCTTGCCACTTCCTGTCGAAGTAACATTGCCCTTCTGTGCAGTCTGATACACAGATAGGAATACCTAGCCGCATATTGTCAGAGGGAGCCTCAGGCAGGGACCGTCTCCGAGGCTGTCGAGTTCGAAGGCGACCAACCAGGTCAAACTGGCGAGGCAAAATATATTTCTGCAAAAAACATGCTACCTAAACGTACAACGGGCAAGCACTGAGTTCCTACATAAACGTGAGAGAAGAAGAAGAAAACAGAAGGACAAGATCCCCAACTCATAGACATGATCAACGCATCACCCCACATGCTTGACCGTATACTTTTCCCAACTCGGATATACAAACGTCTCCGTCTTGCTCTTACTCTTACTATTCGCCATAGTATCCTTGCCCACCTTCTGTGCCCGTGTCGCCTTGTGCGTCCTAGACTGCCCCCCAGGCCTGTGCCTGTACTCCGGCACCTCGAACACGACTGGGATCAGCACAATCTTGAGTCTTCGCTCGTCCGCTTTCGCGCGCGCAAACAGAAACTGCTTTTGCGGTTTTGGTTTCGGGAGTTGAGGGTATGTGTTGGTGGCCAACAATGGTACGTCTCGCACATGAGGTCTGCAGGAGGATGTTCCACCGAAAGAGGAAGATGCAGCTTCTTCCAGGTACGAGTATGATGACACGCTTGGGAACTGCAGATTTGGTTTTGAGGTCGGTGGCAGTAACGAGAGCATCTCCTTCAGTGCTTCCGTGTTCAATGGCTGTATTCTCAACGCCGCCCGGAGGTATACATAGGTGCATATGTCCATGGCGATGAAACCGAGTTTTGGACAACGATATCTTTAATGGCTTCTTCTGTCCGTCCCATCATCCGACGTGCCTTGGCTCGCCGGTAGTAGTCCTTGATGCTCCAGTGCTGGCTGAGTGCTTTCGAACATGCATTCTCGGCTTCGATCCATCTGCAAGACTGGTAGGAAGTGAGATGGAAAAGAAAGAACGAGCCAGCCCACTTGGAAAGTTTGAGGTATGCTGCCGCGATGTGCAGTTGGTAATGTGGCATCTCGGGTTCTACCGCGCGGGCTGTTTGGTAGTGACGCACCGTGGTCTCGTAGTCGCCGCGCCGAAATGCAGTGTTACCCCCCTGAATGAATTAGATGTTACGGACTACCAAGCACACGACGACGTACTAGTTCTTTTTCCCTCTCGGCTCGGAGATCGCGTACTTGCATGATTTCTGCGATGGTCATTTCGGGTTCCGTTAATCCTGGATTTGCTCCCTCCTTGGACTCGTTCCCGGTAAAATCAAGATCAAGATCCCATACGTCGTCTTTCTCCACCGTCTCCTATCCATGCACATCGCTCCCTGCAGGGTTGTGAGCGACCACAGGAAGAAAAAGGAACTGGCGCACCTGGACCACCCCACTCCCTCTGTTTTGCGGAAAGCACGCCGCTGTTCTCCTCATCCTCATTGACCGTCCTCTCACACACCTTGCCAAATGATCCGTCGAACAACTGCAGTCACACCACTGTGTGGTAAACTTCTCGCGGAGGACGTTGCCATATCCGCTGACGTCGAACTCGTGGGCGACGCGCTAGAGTGTCTGGACCCGCTCACAACCGAGACGGACCTTGAGTCGCCATCGCTGGTCTCACCCCGGTGTGGGTGTCGTGCGCAAAAGGGACTTTTCGCCAAACTTGAGTTCGCTGGCTTCTTCAAGCGCTTCGAGACCCTTGGCTAATGTGCCGAGGTGGGGCGGTTTTGTAAACATGGCATGGAGCGTCGCTTCGAGGACGTCGAGGTGGGCCTTGAGGGCGTCGTAATACGGCAGAAGCCGGAGCGAATGAAGACCACGATTCTGACACACGGGGACGTTATTGGAGATCGCCTCGGGTGCAAGGTCAGTACGGGCAGGACAAAAACAGGGAAGACATACGAAATCTCTGAGAGCGGTGTAAGACCACAGGACGCTCTTGGTGGCGACATGTTCACCCGACTGGCGAAGCTCCATGCTGACAACGGAGCGGGAAAAATCCTTGATGACTCCGCTGTCCGCATTGTACGCAACTCAGCCAGGCCCTCCGACGGTGATGCAGCGCATGACAAATGTGGGGAGGTAGATGAGAGCGACACAATAGAGGTGGGTCGAATAGCCGGGTGATGTCCTGCTCGAAGCGGACGAGGAATATGCGCGCGATGGCACGTTCGAGCTGCGAGATGGCGGTCATTGCATTGGGTATGTCGTGGTCGATATGGGCAGGCACAGCTGCACCATGCTGCTTATCACCCTTTTCATTGTTCGTCGTGCGAGGGGGTACTTTGCACAAGAATAGAATTATGTAATCTCTTACTCTTATGAACTTGAAACATTTCATTTGCAGTCAGATTGAACACGGCCGGGGACCAGGTGACTCGACGCCTTTTGTGTCTCGCAAGCCCAGTCAGGTCCTTCACTCAGCACGTTCGGAATATGTCTCATCCTTGCATTTTGTATGTACAGGTCGGTGCAGGCAGTCAGAAACTGAGACTGACCCAATCAGAATTAACATAGCATCGTTGAGGCAAATTGACCTTTGGAAAAGCCGAAGCCGAAGGTGTACACAATCACCGTGTGTTACATGTGTGGATCGTGATCAAAGACCGCGTTCCAGCATAGCAATAATCTGAGCACTATGGCTTGACAAGGAAGACGAAAAAACTGAACAAAGTTAGCAGGATATGACTGTCGTCCTATTTCATTTTTGCGACTATCCAGTTTGTCGAAGTTGAATATGCGCAACAGTTGAATGGCTCCCGCTGCCATGCAGGAATCTCTGGATGCAACAGAGTTGAAACTCTGATATTCCGGCTGGACTCGATATACCGATGGATGTCACTTACTGCACACTTTTTGCGCCGCCATCCATCTATCATTTTGTGAGTTACAGTCTCCGACATGCTGAAGTTAAATGCAACTTTGATGGAGGAAGATGCTTCAAAGTTCCATTGATCTATTTCTGGAACTGGCGGTGGCTGGAGTACAGCTGCTCTTGCCAACTCTCTCACAGTCAGGGTGTAGCCGTAAATCAAACAGAAGAGAACCTCACGGCGAACATCATCTCACGATGTCACGGAGACACTTATGTGCGGACCTAGTATACCAGCGTTTCGCATTCGGCCCTCACGAAGACAGGACAGACATACTTATAGAGTAGACTCCTACAACTCAAATGAATAACAGTACAATAACCCAAATCCTTGCGAGTCCTACTTCAATGCATGCCATGAGGTGGCAACGAATGGAAATCAATGTTCACATACATAGGGTTCGGCTAAACATCATTACTACTTAGGCAGTGCAAATCATATTGATGGAGTTGTTTCATGCTACTACACACAGTCACATTGATCTCGGCCATCTACGGAAAATCAAGTCCATTGAAGAAGCCCAACTGTGCGCCCACCAACGATATTACTCAGCCCTAGCTCCGATGAGCATCACGTAGCTCGAAAATACTAACTGATGTGAAATTCTCAGTAAATACTAGCTGGTTGTCCTGATGATCATTAGGAATGGACTGATTGAGAAGTTTATCTTGAAGTCTAAGCGCTGAAGCGTGAAATGGAAGATGTACTAGACAAGAAAGACAAGGAAGAAAGCAGGACAGGCGTGCAACTTGAAGAATGAATAACCAGACGTATGTACTCGGCAACTTGATGGAGACAGACTGTGAATCAGTCTCACAATCCGTTCCCAACACATGGAAAGGATGCGGGCTAATTCATCGCCTCTCCAGCCGCAATCAAGCCAAGTACCAGTGTTCATCAACCCAAATTGTATATAAGAGCGGGAACATAGAACTAGTAGCTGTTGAACGCCTCCCAGTTCTCATCTATTACACACTCTCCCATCCCGTGCCTTGAATGGATTTCTCTCTGCAAGCCAACTTCAAGAACCTTCAGCTGAATAATTATAATTCCCGTGCGCTCATTCTTGTTTGAGCATCATGGATCGTGTCTCACAGGGGTCTCAGTTGCAATGGTCACTATCATCGTATATGATTACAGTAGTTCTCCCTTCCACCCATCCAATATTTGTTCTAACTTTGATTCCGCTAGTCCTTACAATTCCGAATGAGGTATTGTGCCTTGTATTTGGAAATTATGCACAAACCTCTGACTGTAACCTGGGAAGATAGAGTACATTTGGGTTCGAGAACCAACTTTTTGTTCAAGACCGTGATAATTCTGACATACGACTATGATTTACAGAACAAACCTTGGACTGTGGTGTCCACCCTCTTCATTATCGTGCGTTTGAACCCCTGTTGGTTACTATGGCGCCGTCTGCATAGTGCAACTTGAACGCTAAATGATTCCCACAATGTACATAACAGATTCGATATGTAGGAATCTGTAGATTTATGTATGTTCAGAGTCATTTCACCCATCAAAAGCTAACTCACCCTCGGTTCATAGGATTTGCTCCCTCAGTATGTCCAGGACTTATTAGATTTTGCGTTATGATATTCAACAGACACTCAAATGTGAAAGATGGGAGCTCCTTTCTACCAGGTCCTGTACCCGTAAGACTTCCTCCTCTCCTTCTTCGCTGATCACTGACTCGTGATCATGACCTGCAGCTGTGAGTCTCTGATCTTGTTACTTGTGTTTCCTTCCACAACTCCGCTCATTCATCATGCAAATCAATAGTTGTAAGTACTCTGTCATTGTGCATGTATGTCGGATTGAGAGATAATCCACAGGTGTGGTTATTTATATCATCGATATATGGGCAAACAATGTGTATATTTGTGCTGCTGATTGTTAGTATGGATTACTTCGTTCACCTGGACAATGAACCAGCGATTCACCGAACACATTACAGTTGTGATGATGCTGCGTATATGGGCGATGTACAATCGATCAAGAATAATCCTCGGTATACTCCTCACTTCCTATCTCGGGGAAATTGTTGCGTCGACTATCGAAAACATTGTCTATAGTAATCCCAAGAATTCGGTCGGTATGTAGAAGCTGGTGTCGAAGAGTGATATGCCCCACTGATGCAACTTCACAGCCACTGTCATTCAGATCCTAGATCTCTCGCTCTGCTCGGAAACTGTCAAAATCAATGACTGGGATGTAGCGAGTGATATCTCTCAACTCGTGCATGGAGGCGTAATGTGCACGCTAGTGATGATCAAGTTTACGATGAGCTCAGTTGAGATGCACAGAGTTACAAAACAGTGGCGACTCGGTCCAATTATTAACCTGCTGGTCATGGAAGGCATGGCTTACTTTTTTGCGTATGTCCTCTTTGTCCATTCTACCGCTGTAATATTGATACAGAGCTAATGTGTATATTTGATTGTAGTATGCTGGTGTTGAATCTCTTCCAAGTTTTATTCGACTATGGCATTCTTCCAGGAGTGGGACCGCCAAATATACTTGTATATCTTTTGCAAAATGTTCCTGCATACACGCTTACCCCGCGATTTGTTTTGAATATCCGGGAAATGTACGCCCGCAGTATTTGTGGCGGAAGAGGGCATGGGATCGACACGGGGTTTGGATTATCAGCTTTATCTAGTCACATAGTAGCGAGCCGTTCATCGATCGTATTTGCGGACGACGGGGAAC
>JBBPMT010000104.1:14416-29167 GCA_038090455.1 Garcileccinum viscosum
AGACAGTTCGGGATGTGTGTCTGGCCGAAATGTGTGGTATATATGCCGGCGAACGCTTCGGTCAGGAGGGATGCCAGAAGACAATCACTGTGACCTTGTCATCCTCTCGATGTATTCAGTTGGGCGTGATCCGCCACGGTGATTGAGAAGATGTACTAGCTACCAAAGGGTCACACCGCACCAGGATTTATTAGTTTGCACGTGAGAAGTGAAGTGGTGCATTTTTCTTGCTCTTTCTGCTCACCCGCTTAGTCCATTCTTTTCGCAACTACCCCTCAAGCCTCTCGCAGTCCCACGTTCAAATCTCTTGCCAGTCGATTTGTCCGAGGCTGTTCGCTCGACCCTCGTCGAGGCACAAGCATCGTTGTTTGGTGTCCCATCCCAGTTGGTGCACAGTCCCAGGCTAGAAAACCTGTGATTTTCGCCCAACCATGCGTATCCATAGCTCACAGATCATGTACCTAGATGTATATGCTCTATTGCACTCTTTCCCCGCTCACTTGTAACTAAGCTCAACACACGGAACAAGATCGTCGGACAAGCGGCACAAGCCGGGGCATCTGCGAAGTCAAAAGGGAAGCGGCGAGGCATAGGGCCCCTTATTACCTAGTCTAGATCGTCTGACATAGGGTACCTCACCCCACATGGACGGAAATGGATTTTTAAAAAAAAGGCGGCACAAGTGAAAGGCACTATCTCGGTGCTTTCTCTCTTGCTTCCACCATGTCGCTCGTCCGCCTTGCAGTACTCGTTCAAACCCGTTTCAGCGCATCCACCCGCCATGCCCTGCGTCTGTTTCGCATTCCGGCTCCTCGCAGCTCGCCCCTTTGTGGTCCGGAGCGCGCAATCCCGACTGCGAGGTACATGCGCCCGCAAGGCATTCTTACCATCATTGTACCCCACCATATCTGGCACCTCGGGGTCTCGCTCTAGGCCAGAGAATGCCTCGCGCTCTGTCCGTCCACTCTCAGCACACCGTTATCCTTTTCTCGTAGCACACAGAGCGCCATCTACTACAACAGGTAAACTTATCCAATGCCATCTTACTCACAACATATGGATCATCCCTGAATATCGTTCCCATAACCGCCTGGCCTATGACGACCATGCATCTCGGATGATCAGTTGGATGGAGTGGGTATATCGCCACAGTGGCTCGCGTTTTACTGATCTTGGTCGCAGTCAGGCCTGTAGTGATGCATTGCGGGCAGGAAGCTACATATTGGCGTCTGACCACGGCAAATGTCAGGGAGCTTTCAGCATCAAGAAAAGGGTTGTACGTACATATGTGCTCACTAAGTAACGCATGGAAATACATTGACCGAGTCTCGAAAATGTGTACCATACAAGAACAAGTGACATCAGGTGAATAGTAGCCTAATTGTACATATCCCACACCGTTTCGACTACACTACCTCTACAGTCCCAACGCGGATCTCTTTGGCAGATATGATGCGACGTTCAAGCCCTAGCAAGACGATCTTGTGCTCAGCAGCGACCCGTTTGTATTCCCCTTGGGGTTGTTGCTGCAGCAAAAGAGCGTGGAAGGGCTGTTGCAGACGGACGATGAATTGCAATAGTATAGTCATCCATCACGGAGACAGGTCCAGCATACAAGGGAGGAGCGGCAGCATCGGGTGTACCTGGAGACTGTGACCTTAGTGATTCGCCCTCCGAACCAGATTCATCGTCGCTATACGATGCGCTTCCCTAACCGAGCTCGTGGAGTGAACCACGCAAGTCGCGGATCCAAGGATGGGCGAAAACGAGCTTGCGCGGCTCCGCCAACGAGAGTGTGTCCGACGTCCGAAATTCGACATGGCCAATCCCCGACACTCGAGCACTAAAACACCTTCCTTCACCGATCACGGCGTCATGTTTCTCAGTGAGCTTCCTGACCCGGAATAGGATACATGGGAGGGATAATTTCCGATAGGAAAATCGCGCTAATGGCAGGTGGACGACTTGGGCATAGACAGGTACCACCTCTATTTGAGACATCGAGCGTTTTAGTTCCGAGATGCGCCCATCCATTTCGGCATCATCAATGGCGAGCGAGACTTGTGGGGTTTGGAGACGAAAGACAAGGGAGGCTGGGAGACAGCTGTTGTACGGCGAAGACTGTCCTGTCCAGCCAAGCACCGTTGCCTCGCCTGAATGGAACATCAACTCCTCCAACAGTTTGCACAACGCTGATTCTTCTCCTCCTGCTCCACCGTGACGCTCGAGAGTGATCATTTGTTTCATTACATCAGCTGCATCATCATAACGCTCCAAAGCATGTAGGACGGCATGCCTTCTTTCACATCCCCAGGGACGCTGGGGGTCTGCCTCGATTGCCTGAGGGGGTGAAACTCAGAGATGCCACATAAGAACGATAGAAAAGTCATACATCATCAGCATCTTTCAATGTTTTCTCCCATGACATTATTGTTGTATGAGCTTCGCTTCGTTTAATCAGGAGGCGAGCGGGATTCGAAGGATTCAAAGACAATGCAACAGAGTAGAATGTAATGGCCTCTTCTGCGTTCTTGGAATGCATCACTGCATCACCGATGTCCTCTAGCATGTTCGTGCATTGCTGAAGGTGCTGCTTGATTTCGATAGCAAGGCTATCAAAGTCCCATCCAAAAATCTTTCAAACATTGTGGGCCAAGCTCAAGATCGAGTGAGAGATAGCAGCTCACAAGAGAGATCACGACTAGTTCAGGGCAATCCTCAGGAACGACAGGTTCCCCTGCGTGTCTGATCCATTCTGCAGCTCGTTCATGGTCCCCTTCCTCTACCGATATGTCTGCAAGCATAATGCACATTCTAGCCTGGATACGACCCGTTCGTCATATTATGCTGATCATTAATCCTAGAATCACATACCCGGACTGTGATATATATCGTCTTATCATTCATAACATCAATCAAGTCTTCGACCCGCGAAATAGCTTCATCGTGTTTTCCACACTGAAACAGTATAATGGCCTGCAGGGAGCCAGGCATTAATACAGATAGCGACAAAAGCAGTGGGTGCATACCTTGATAAGCAAAACAAAGTTGCTTTCGGGTAAGGAACCATTAGTCAAATACACGCATGGCAGTGTCATGGTCGCCATTGGCCGCGTGTGCTGCTGTGATTGCAATCTGACCGATTGTGGACCACCGAGCCTCGAGAGACTTGACGTGCAATAGTTAGTGCGTGATGAAAGGAAAGGCAATTGAAAGGCCACCTTTTTCGCATCATCTATGGCCAGGTTGTATTGTTTCAGACGGGACCGTATGAGGGACTGCTGAGCGAGGCATTGCGAATGACGAGAAGGAACCTGATCATCCAGGATCTTCTCTGTCAAGAGTTGTTCCGTACGAGTCAAGTCGTCCTGAGTCCAGGCTTCAAGTATTTCTTCGCTGATTTGCATGAGTGGAAATTCTGATACAAATGTATCACAAATGGTGCAAACACATCATTTAATACACTCACGACGCTGAGAAAACAGTGGGAGATTTTGCACTTTGAGATTTGTTGAAGATTAGCAGTAGAAACACTCACATCTCCTGACAAGTACGAGTGTGGTAGGACACCAAGAAGACTCCTCACGATGACTTTCCCGTTTTCTTCGCCAGTAATAACGTGTGTGCTATCAGGGGAGAGCGTCACGGAGTAGACCTCACTGGAATGATTAATTATAGGGCAAATTTGCTTGTGTGTCGAGACATCCAGAAAAGACAGCGAGCTGTCTCCGGCAACGGCAATAAATTTCTGGTTGGATGATACTGCGATAGAAGACACAGAAAGTCTATTGGTGGAAAGAGGCCATGAACTAAGCAAGGACCCTGAGGATGAGTCAAAACACTTGGCTTCATTAGACTCAGAGGCAGCAAAAATTTGACAACCATCGCCTAGCCAGGAAAGTGGTTCAGATGTAGCCCCGCCGAATAGGCATGGGATATCAAGCAATTGTTGACCATTGTTGCTGCTAAAGATTTTGATTGACCTGTTGGTTGCAGCAGTGGCGAGACGGCGGTCATCCGGAGAGAACTGAACTGCCACCACCCAAGTGTCATGCTGCAGTGGGCCCACGAGTTGTTTACCTGTGATAGTGCTCCAGATAAATGCGTGACAGTCATCTCCACCCGTGGCAAATGCTGCTGAGTTGGAAGATATGTCAACTGACCGCACATGGTATGCGTGGCCCGCGATGTCGAGAACCTTTGTCTGAGTTTCCGCATTCCACACTGCGACATACGGGCGTGAGGTCAACCCGCACACCAACCATTTGTGATCTCTTGACAGTGCAGTCGCACAAATAGTTCCTCCTGCTTGAATTGCTGAGCCAACCTGATGTCCGTCATCTACCCGCCATCGGCGAACCATTCCATCTTCCCCACAGCTCAGTACCTGCTTGGTATTCACAGTGAAGCAACTTGAAACAGAGTATGCTGCATTTCCACACTGGATTTCAGTTATTTTCGAGCGATCTGTAGGTATCCACAAAGATTTATCACAGACCTCAATACTGTGGGATAACAAGAACTCTACCTTTTTGTGTAGACTGCATCAATCACAACTCGAATGCTGACAATGCTGAGAAGATGATGGGAATACAGGGCATAAAATCCTCTCTTATCAATGAATTGATTACATCAGGTCTGAACATCACTATTAAATGCACATCCTTATTTGCACTTGGTACACATGGCACATCATGAAAAAGTGCTGAAAGTGATCACAGGTCTTATCAGTGTCAGGGCCTTGGAGGAGTTGGGGAGTGAAGCCTATGTCTTGGCGGACGAAACATTGCTTGAGTCAAGGCAGTGCATACGAAGATGGTCATGTGCAATGTATACATAGGCAGGCTCAGGTCCGCAGTGCTTCCGCCCCCAAAGCATGAGGGTACTGTGCTGGTCGCAATATAGGATGGACTTAGATGGTAAATTGCAATTACCGCCTACATATTCCTGTGTTGGGTATCTTCTGATGTCATGAGGGGGAGGAACTCGGAAAACAAACTTTGTGATACCCTCAGGTGCCTCGTGTCAGAACTTTTTCGTAGTCTAGACCCTCACGTGACATATGACGTCACTTATTCCAGAACATTCTATCTATGATGTCATACCCTTAGCCCTATGACATAGATGCTTACTGATCATGACGTAGTTGATTCATAAGCGTTCTCACACCTGCCCTAAAGGGACTACAGTAGTATATATAGTCGACATCCATGTATCGTATTTCCTTAGTCTTGATATACTCTTTTACATCTGCACTTTGTGGGTGTCGTCTTAGAGAGTTGGTCCGATCCCAACATTATATCAAGACTATCCTCCTCGTCTCACCGATACTTTATCCTTGAGACTCTCCTCCACCTATACTCGTTTTCCAACCGTCACTTCGACTTGCCTTCAGCCACACACTTTTTGTGGTCGTTGTATCTTCCTCTCTCGAGCACTTGCTCTCCCGGACTCCAGGGATAAGGAGATTAGAACCTCAGGTTCTCGGTAGCCCCGTGACCGCTCGAGTAAAGGACTTGATAGCCACCCTTGTCATACGCTCGTCCGGCGTAGTTTAGGTTCGCTTTGCTGGGGTAGATTCCAATCGAGGAAACCCTTCCAGCCACCTAAAAGTACGGATCAATCCCTTGGCACAAAGTGGGTCAGTGCAGCAGAGGTGTACTGTGCAAACACCGGCATCGCGAGCTTCTACCGCTAAGACTCGTAGCCTCGGCGAGCTAAATTGTCAGCCATAGCCAGGCAGTTACCCGGTCTCCCCCCTCGCCCTCGACCCCTCTCGTGCCCAGCGAGTGTATTTCGACGCTGTCCTCGTGTGACAGTACTTCTTTTTACAGATCTTCCACTCCCCCCGTCGTCACCATTCCCCGCGTGCGATCCACGAACTTTCGGGAAAAGGCGCGTGTCCTCTCCGTGAGCGATACCCTTGACCTGAGTGAATATCGCCAGTGGGCTGCATACGAAGCTGTCATCTCTGACAACATTGACAGAAATATCCTTACCGAAGACGTCCGTCGCCAAAACCGACGAAACCGCTGTCCCCACGGACACCGACAGTGCCGGAACTCAACTGGTTGTAGATTGGTTAGATAAGTATATAGCTGACGTAGAAGTATTACTTGGATCAGTAGCTCCCCGAGTAAAATTACCAACGTCCAACCCTTATTCGAACGATCGCAAGCTGTATACCATTTACGAATCCGATCTCGAATCATATGTCTACCACCCCTACCAGCGCTCCTATTTCGGCTCTACCTCTTCGTCAGGCGGACCTTCAGGAGGACGAATCAGTTCTCGAAATCCAAGCAGCCTTTCAACAAGCGTTCAACCCAGTAAACCCGCGCCCCCGTGTACCCTCTCCAGTTGTACCAAGAATGGATTCCCGAGTCTTCACCACTATGGAGGAATTCACCAACGCCTACAACAATTGGATGATGGTATACAGATCAAACCCTGCTACTGCAGGTCCTCCTCCCGCTCTGCCTCCGCTGCAAAGACTTCCACAATATCGTGCGCCGAATCCATTGAGGACTATGGGCTCATTAGGACAATTGCAGACTGGGACTGGATCCCGGAGACCTCCTCCTCCTCCCTCGCCCCCTCAACCTCTTCCGATTCCACCAGCACCCTCTCCACACGCAGCTCCGAGTCCTCCTCCGCATGGACAGACACCTCTTCAGAACCCAACGATAGGGAAATCCGTCGCTTCGAAGCCAGAGAACTTCGAAGGAGACAAGAGAAAGTACCGGCAATGGTTCCGGACGCTTGACCTTTACTTTGAAGGTTATGCGACGTACCCGGATCAAAAGCAACGGGTAATAATTACACTATCGTTCATGAAAGGGGATAACGCCGCTGGTCGATTTGCAGACTTGTGGATGAAGAGTGTTCACCAGGATCGATGGAATTGGTGGGAGTTGAAATGCGCAATGGAAGCTTCTTTCAAATCGGATGCTGAAGAAAGGAATGCCGAGCGAGAACTCAGGTCGATGTCTCAGAGAAAGAACGAGACAGTCGAAGAGTTCGTCGTAAGGATGACGCATCTGGTGATCGAGGCAAACATGGACATTGATCAGAATGGAAGGACGTTGATAGATATCCTTCGAACCCGCTTGCACAACGACACGGTCGAATTCGTCGAACGGTCGCAACCTTATTTGTTGGAGTCACACGACTTCGATAGATGGGTTAGCGCCCTCAAAATCGCCGATGAAACCTTGCGGGATATCAAGGAAAGAAAACAAGCGTCGGGATATTACAACCGACGTCCGTTCCAAACCGCACCAAAGACCACTACCACGACCCAATCCGCTCCTCAACCTACCGCGCCACAGGTTGACCCGAATACTCCAGGAACCTTTGGAGCTCAAGGAGGAATTCCGATGGATATCGGACAAGCAAGGGCGAAAGGTCTTTGTTTCAAGTGTGGAAAGGCTTGGCCTTGTCCTGAGCACTTCCGACCCTGAGCACAACAGAAACGTACGATGGAATTCAAAGGACATACGCTCGAATACTATGATATGGACACATTAGCTAGCGAGATCCGACGTGTAGAATCATGTTTTCCGGATGGCCAGTAAAGCAGTCTAAGCCTGGCCTTACGCAGTCTGTACCTGTAGTGTTGAACACTACCAATAAATACTCTCTTCTTGGTGCAGACGAGACTGAAAATCTAAGAGTTGAAAGAAAAATCAGCGAAGCAAGGCTTCCAACACGGGGTTCCCAGGAAGCTGCAGGTTATGACCTGTATGCAACTGAGGAAAGCGTAGTCCCGCCTCACAGTCAGAAACTTGTGAGTATCGGACTAGCAATGGCGATACCGAAGGGATCGTATGGAAGAATTGCGCCCAGATCGGGGTTAGCTGTAAAACATGGCATCGATGTAGGAGCCGGTGTCATCGATTCAGACTATAGAGGAGAAGTAAAAGTCCTCCTGTTCAACTTTTCTAGTGTACAGTTCGAAGTAAAGATCGGAGATAAGATCGCTCAGATCATCCTAGAGAAAATCGTAACGCCCCCAGTTGTCGAGGTAAAGAAACTTGACGACACAAAACGAGGAGAGAAAGGCTTTGGATCGACCGATAAAAAGGTAACGATCTTGAAGCGTGTAGTCCAGACCAACGACGAGAAGGGACTTCGAGAGCCCCAACTCGTTGGATCTGTTGACAGACCCTCCTGGTTAAACACGATCGACCCTTGGACAATCCCATGGATTAGGAAAGTTTGCCAAGACATGGACCAAAAACGATCAAAGAACCACCTCCGCTCTTTCGTTCACGAGAGCAGAAGAGAAGAGATCGACGACGACCTTATAAAGGTCTTAAAGGAATCTGATGATGAACAAGCGGATCTCATCTTGCATAAGCTCCAGAACAAACCTCAGTTCATCAGACGAAACAAAACGTTATCGTCAAACTCTCTCGATGCAATCGTTTCCCTCCTCTTTGACAATGGGAAATTACTGCAAACACAAGCGCTGATCGATTCGGGATGTACAGGGTCGACGATTGACACTAAGTTCGTGAGAGAACACGAATTACCAACACATCGTCTTCCCAGACCAATCCCTGTCTATAACACCGATGGAACTAAGAATTCTAGAGGCGCAATCACGCACTTTGTGGTCGCAGAAATGACCATTGACAATCACATCGAGAAAATCACCTTTGCAGTTTCTGACCTTGGAACACATTCTGTCTTCCTCGGTTATGATTGGTTGAAACGTCACAATCCGACAATTGATTGGACGAAACAAACAATCAAATTTAACTGTGAAGAGACCCACCTCCCTCCCCTCGAACCTACTGAAGATGACGAGCCACAGGAGTGTACTCGACTTTGGAAGGAGGGTAGAGTATTCAAACTTGATATCGATTCATTTCTCCTATCTCGAGGTGTTGCACAAGATCTAGCAATCGAAGCAAACCAAGCAAAGAAACAGTCATCGAAAACATTCGAAGACATTGTCCCAGAAGTCTATCACAAATACAAGGACGTCTTTGCGAAAGAAAACTTCGATGCTTTACCTCCGTCATGTCCTTGGGATCACGCTATAGAACTACTCCCCGGCGATCATACCGTTGATTGCAAAACCTACAACCTCACAATCAACGAACAGAAAGAGCTCGACAAGTTCCTCGAAGAAAACTTGAAATCGGGAAGAATATGACCATCGAAATCGCCGTTCGCATCAGCCTTCTTCTTTATCAAGAAGAAAGATGGAAAACTTCGACCCGTACAAGATTACAGGAAGCTTAATGCGATTACCGTAAAAAATCGCTATCCACTTCCTCTCATCTCCGAATTGGTAGACATGTTAAAATCTGCCAAATACTTCACAAAACTCGACATTCGATGGGGTTATAACAATATTCGAATGAAAGAGGGAGATGAATGGAAAGCAGCTTTCCGTACAAATCGAGGATTATTCGAACCACTCATTATGTTCTTCGGATTAACCAATTCCCCCGCCACATTCCAGACTATGATGAATCATCTCTTCCGCGATCTCATCAATCGTAGAAAGGTGGTAGTCTATATGGACGACATCATGATCTATACCAAAACCTTGGAGGAACATCGACAAATAGTCAAAGAAGTGCTTCAAATCCTTCGAGACAACAATCTATATTTGAAACACACAAAATGCGAATTTGAAGTCTTAGAAACTGAATATCTAGGACTGATAATCTCGCAAAATGAAATCAAAGTCGATCCTACTAAAGTAAAAGGTGTAACGGAATGGCCAATCCCGAAATCAAGGAAAGAACTCCGTGGATTCCTCGGATTCCTCAACTTCTATCGAAGATTCATAAAAGACTTCGCCAAAATAGCTCGACCTCTTAACAAGCTAACTTCGGAAAAGAAAGAATTCGTATGGACAGAAGCATGCCAAAAAGCATTCGAGCAATTGAAAGCAACGCTCACGTCCGCACCAGCTCTTGTCATGCCGAACAACGACGATGTCTTCCATGTAGAAACCGATGGATCAGGAATCGGCATTGGAGCCGTCCTTTCACAAAAGCAAGATGATCAATGGCACCCTGTCGCTTTCATTTCTCGATCGCTCAATGATGCAGAAAGAAATTATCATGCAGCAGATCTAGAAATGGCCGCCATCATCTTCGCGCTGAAAGAATGGCGACATTATCTCCTGGATGCCAAATACCCGTTCGAGATTCTTACCGACCATAAGAACCTAGAGTTCTTTAAGAAGCCACAAGATCTCTCGAGATGCCAAGCGAGATGGATGCAATTACTACAAGAATATCATTACATACTTGCTCATCGACCAGGAAAAACAAATCCCACCGATCCTCTTTCAAGACGTCCTGATTTTGAAAGGCAAGATAAGGATAACCAGCAGCAAATCCTTATCCCCGAGACGAACATTCGTGCTGCTACAATAGAGGAAGAATTATTAGGAATAGAAGTAGGAGAAGAAGTCGAGAAGTTGTTGAAAGAAGATGGAACGGTATGGAAGAAGAAGGATGGAATAATCTGGTGGAACGAGAAGCTTTTCATTCCGGATACCACGGGTCTACATGAGAAAGTGATGTATCAAAATCACGATCACGCTACTTCCGGACATTCTGGAATGAAAAGAACACTGGAGTTGATCAAAAAGAGATATTATTGGCCAACGATGAAACAAGACATTCAACAATACGTTTCGGGATGCGACACCTGTCAACGAGTCAAAGTAAAACCGAAAGTAACTCCGTTGAACCCCAATGAAATCGCAACAACACCATGGGAAATCATTTCCATCGATCTCATTGGACCGCTTCCTGAATCAAAAGGAAAAAATGCCATTCTCACCGTAGTTGATATGTTTTCGAAAATGATCCATCTCTTCCCGGTGTCCACTACCATAACTGCTCAAGGCGTAGCTACGATCTACAAGGATCACGTCTTCAAATTACATGGAACACCCCGAAAAATAGTATCAGATCGAGGACCCCAATTTGTCTCTTCCTTTATGAAAGCGTTCTTGGAGATGATTAAGGTTGAAGGAAATCCTTCTACAGCCTATCACCCCCAAACAGATGGTCAAACTGAACGATTCAATGCCTTGGTAGAACAATACCTTCGCATCTACGTAAACCATCGACAATCTGATTGGGCTGATTGGTTGTCTCTTGCCAAATTCGCACATAATTCGCAAGTATCTTCGAGCACAAAATATTCCCCCTTCAAACTCAACTATGGACAAAATCCTGCTATTAACATGACTCAAAAACGAACAAAGAATGAGTCAGCAAATGATTTCGTCCAAAAAATGAAGTTCTCGTTCGAACGAGCAAAGGAATCGCTTGTCAAAGCAGCCGAAGATATGAAACGATATCATGACAGAAAAGCAAGGAAGCCGTCGGAATACAAACCAGGAGATGAAGTGCTTCTCGAAGCAACACATATCTCCACCGACCGCATATCTAAGAAGCTTGATGTCAAGCGATACGGTCCCTTCAAAATCATCGAAAAGGTCGGAAAATCAGCGTATAGATTGAAGCTCCCAAACAAGTGGAAATCTATTCATCCGGTGCAAAACGAATGCGTCCTACATCCGTATATTAAAGGCGCATTCGAAATTCAAAAGAAACCACCACCGCCGCTGCCTGACCTTATCGATGGTGAAGAAGAACAAGAGATCGAGGAAATTCTTTCGTCACGAGAAAGAAGAGGAATCATCGAATATCTAGTATCTTGGAAAGGCTTCCCGTCCGAAGAGAATGAATGGAAGAAAGCTTCAGAATTATCACACGCCTCTGACGCTATTAAATCCTTCCATCGAAAACACCCTACGGCGCCTAGACCCGACAAAACAATGAGAGTTCATTTCGCAGATCTAGACCCTGCGTGCACGTGCCCCATTTGTCGAAAGGAGCCACTACCTAAAGCCTCCAAGATGTTTTCAGATATCGACTTCCTCCTGTTTCGTGACTCCATCAATCGTCTTCCTTCAGCACTCTTCGAAAAGCCACCGACTCCATAAATATCTCTCCGGAGTTTCGATCTTGGAAGGGGGGTAATGTCAGAACTTTTTTGTAGTCTAGACCCTCACGTGACATATGACGTCACTTATTCCAGAACATTCTATCTATGATGTCATACCCTTAGCCCTATGACGTAGATGCTTACTGATCATGATGTAGTTGATTCATAAGCGTTCTCACACCTGCCCTAAAGGGACTACAGTAGTATATATAGTCAACATCCATGTATCATATTTCCTTAGTCTTGATATACTCTTTTACATCTGCACTTTGTGGGTGTCGTCTTAGAGAGTTGGTCCGATCCCAACACCTCGGGGATTTCGCCTGGGTCAAGAATAGTGTATAATATGCCACTGAAGGTGGTACCTACATCGAAGGAAGCGACGAGCCCCCATAAATGGCCTAGATGAGGCTTTCGGAGGAGCATCCGTCCAAGAATAAAAGGGTGTGTGATATATTTGTAGTTGTAGGATGGGTCAGCAGGTAGACGTAAGTGACCCACATCGTGATAAGGACAGCTTGCGAGCTGTTCGAATACCTATATCAGCAATGAAATCTACCGTCGGACAACCAAGGTGAGCAACCTAAGGTTTCAGAAAAGAAAATCAGCACAAAAAATATGGCACTGCACATACCTCACACACGCGTGATTGATTCACGCTCGACGAATAACAATAGACGGGGAAGAACTACGCCAAACAGTGTCAATTCCTGATTCTCGGCCATGTCAGAGGAGAGATAGATCACCACGAGACTCTTCAAAACCTGTCGCGCACACGCATCCTTGCAAATGTCATAGACAAGGAGGACAGGAAATACGTACTCGCTCGTCCGCTTGTGCTTGTTCTTCGGGGCTAAGTTGTTTCGGACGCTTTGGCAGTGCTTGGAGTTGCATCGTCTTCTTCTGCTTCATCGTCTCCGCCTGCTTCCTTTTCGGCTTCTGGACAACAACAATGGACAGCAGCTACGGGAAATTCCGTGCCAGTTCAAGCTGTGGGCATCCTCTCCATTTGTCTGGTCAGGCAACAGCCAACGGCTCTTTGTCATCTCGTCCAGCGGTGCCAAGTCTTTCGACGCTTTTTCAGGAGCTCTGCCCGGTTCTTGGTCCATTCCCGGCAACACGTCATACTCTTCTTCTTTCATTCTCTCGTGAAATCAGAAGGTTGTTGCCATCGTGGCAAACAGGTCGTTACACACAAACAAATCGGACGTGTTGTCGAGCACACAGGCAGAGTATGGTCCATTGTGCTCTCCGCTGACAACGACTACGTTGCGACAAGTGAAGAAAGCGGAAAAATATCCTTGCGCAATCTCCGTGATTTTCTCCCGGACTTGTACTTTCTGGTACTCGTTCCGCTTCTACCTCCCGAAGTGAGTGTATGCGTGGTGCAACTATTCATCGTTTGTTCTAACGCTTCTATGTTCTTACAGCATCACAGTTACCGCTCACCTCTCTCAGCCGTGCAGCGTTCGACTCGTGGATGCAGGGTGACTCATTTCGATGCGAGCAACTCTTATCAGACGAAGTATTACAGCAGTCGGAACCTCGTGATCGGTCACGCATACTTGCACTCTGTGCTCTCGTACGGTGCCGTTTGAAACAGCCTCTCGAGGCCGTGGACGACGCTACAAGGGTACATTTCCCTCGTCCTTCCATCTCCCATCATTGACCATGTCATACACCAAGTCCATTGAAACTGAGCGATCTGTCATCGTTCACGTCACACGTGCAATGGCCTATGCCTCCAATTGTGAACAAGAACTTGCCTCCGTGCTTTCGACCTCATGTTTACGGATTGTTTCTCAGCTGGAAATATTTTCCTTTTGTTGATCACAGTATGTATATGTATATATCGTCACTGCTCCTATCGATCCCGCACTTCCCTCAGGCTATCCTCTTGTCTGAGTGTGGCAAGCACGACGATGCTGTTTCACGTGTAGATGATTTGATCAAAGTCGTGGATGACAAGTCATTGTACGCCACTCTCCAGGTATGTAGACTGTGCGGTCTTTGGTTCACAAGAGGTTGACCAGGTCTACTCAGGATTACATGCATCTCCGACTTGCAGAGATATCACTGAGTAAAGGAGATCACGCACAAGGCGTGGAGTTGCTCATACGTGCGCGGGAAGCGATTCTATTCCCTCAGATCCCCCATCTTGTAATAATCTCACTTGTGAGTCGTCTTTTCGAGCTCTTGTACATTTCGCCAACGTGATTCAAAAGATATCTGGGTGGGATTTCGACGGATTTGCTGCTGCCATTCAGCGGCAGCTTCACGAATGTATAAAGCCTCTCGAAGATGCTGGTGACGTAGCATTGCAGTCCGAGGATCCGGAAGTAGCTATTCAACAGTATTCCGTTGCATTGTCCTTTCGTCCATCGAGTCCTGCGTGTCATATCAAACAAAGTAATGCCTGAGCAATATCGGAGTTATGGGAGGACGCGTTGAACGATGCAGATGAGGTATTGTTCTTCGCATCTCCCGTGCTTCACGATTTTCCATCTCACCACCCAGGCAATCAAGGCTGACCCTCAAGATCCCTGAGGATACGAAAGGAAGTTTACGGCACTGCACACTCTGCAACGCTACCCCGAAGCTGTCAAGGCATACACCCACATGCAATCTCCCATACAAAACTCCTCTGATCACGATATCCGTCGTAAGTGTTACCTTTCCAGAGTGAAATGATAGTAATATGGTGACCTGCATTGTACAGAGTCCATCAGGAATTACGTTTCGCCTGCTCGGTTAGAA
>JBBPMT010000105.1:2315-17954 GCA_038090455.1 Garcileccinum viscosum
AAGAGTCGTAATAAATAACCTGGAAAATCTTATGGACATTATCAGAGTCTTGTTTTCAAATAGGATGATCCACCTACACCCAAATAACATTTCCTTGTCGTCGAAGGCAAAAAACGCCCTGAATTTGTCTGCCATCTCTTGATCGACGGCCACTTCCGACGTCTCAAGTACACTATAGCCGAGGTCGCTGGAAGCTCTGGATCCTTGCTCGGGATTCGAAGATTCATAAACCTCGCGCACACGACCATCTTCCGACGACTCATGAAACGGAGAAGATACGGCATTGTCCGAGGGTGCAAGGCTCGCAACCTTACGAGGAACTTTCAGCCATGACGGTACTCCAACGTTCCAAGGTGCACTTGGTACAAATCCCTTGCTCGAGGACGATGCCGAGTTCATGTCTCCTGTAGAGGTTGACGGCGGATAAGTATGAATCCGCAACGAAGAATCGGTTGACAGTTCACTTGGAGATGAAACAGTAATATTACCGGAGCTTGGAGTCAACGGCGAGGGTGAAGAGGTAAAAGGCACGAATGATGTCCCACCCCGCTTTGATATGTGGGTAAAATCCTCTGAGCCCTCTCCAGAGCGTTCCTGGCCGCCATACATTCGTGTCAAGGTAGATGGAAGTGATTCCTGAAGCGGTCGAAGTAAAGACGATAATCGGAACGAAGAATTGGCTTTCACGTCTGGTGTAGGGAGACTCCTAGTGCGATCCATGCTGTTCAAGGCATGACGGGTGGCCGTGGTATCTAGTAGGGGAAACGGAGAGCTAGCGGGAGATGATCTATTAGTACGCACAGCCTCTCGGATGTGTTCCAAGGCGTCGTGTATGTCCTGAAAATAAGCAAAAAAGTACGAGTCGACCGAATAATATTCTTCCCTCTCGACCACTTTAACTTCGATCGTTTCGCTGAACTCAATGACGGATGACTTCTCCACATCAAGAATCGCGGAATATGGTATGGCAATCTAAAGGAATAAGAAATGGATACCGCACCCTGTACTATGACTTACCTTTACAGTATCCCCCCTATTCTGTGCTTTGAATATGACCTTGCGTATCGCTTTGACCCATTCTTCTCTACTTGGGATAGAGTCCGCAGCCAACAGCAGAGTCTTCTGATTGGTCCGCAGTCGAATCTCCTTTTCACCCGAAGGGTCACAAGAAATTGCATAACGCAGGTCCACAATCCCGTTGAGGAAATAAGGGTCCTGGGTTATATCAGCAAATGTCACGAACAGAAGTATATGTGTTACCGATGAAGATTGATACCAGGAAAGCGTATCGTTCCTAAGGACAAACCAGTGTTTGATCCAGCGCTTTGTTCGAGTAGCCCTTTTGCTGAGAGTGCCAGACTTGAGAATTTGATTCTGAATTTCCATAAGCATACCATTCTCTACGAGCTATTGAAATGAATACCTCTCGACTCGGCATATGAGCGAAGAAACATAAGTGGGAGTTTGTGAGATACATGTAACCCTGTAACACTAGACATGGCTGAAAACCTCAGGCGATCGAGCTGACGGAATAAGACTTACGAACAGAACGCAAGAGCCAGCATGGCAATTCTGACTTGTATTGAGATTAAGAACACAAGCAAGTGGGACCCCATACCTGCCAACACTTCGTTGATTGCCTCCAGATCGAATATTTCTTTCAACTTTTCCGCCAAATGAGTTCTTCGAACGATCTTGACCGTTGTCATACTGCTAGTGCGACTAGGATTCCTCCGTCTCATTGCTGGTCCAAGTTCAGTCGAAGGTGGCGCGTGTGTCGGTTGTGAGCATTCTCGAGAGCTGGGAGGACGTGGTGTCGCCACTTCAAAGTCATCAACATCATCGTCAGAAGTTAAGTTTGCGCGAAGTTCTGCGTGGGATGAACTATCCACTGCCTTCTGCGCAAGAGATGCCTTGTCTGGCAGAACAGAGTGCGAGATCTCCTTCCGTCTCGAGCGGGCAACAGTGCGATATATCGCGTGTATAGAAGAGGCCATATGTGCTCCCGTCGGCTCCTCGTCACTATCGGATTCAACCTGTTGATCGACTCCAGTCAATGGTTCGCCCACGTCATCAGGGTCTTGTACCCAAGGAAGAGCCTGAAGAGCCTGAATGAGAGTCTGTGTTCCTGCACGCATCTGCATTTCGGCAAAGTGCTTGATTAAGCAGACGGAGAGAATAAAGATATACGATAACACGCACAGAACCGAGATCCCGGAAAGACTGCATTAAGGCCCGTGCAGGTGCAAGCGTTGGCGATGGTGGCGTAATGAAAGGTGAGTCATCGGTCGGGGCAGCCGCAGCAGGATCCTGTGGGGGATCCGTAGTTGGTGATCCATCAGAGTGGGAACCTTAAACAAGTCAGCGACTTGAGAATATCTTTCCTGAGAAACCACTACCTTGGCCTTGATTCTGTGAAGCTCGCGGTTTACTCTTGCGCTTCATACTGAGTGCGCGTTTGGGGTCGGATGTCACGGCTGTCGAACGAGGGATAGCAAGGCTCCTCCCAAGGTCCATCGTTTTCACTGCCGCTCTCTTGATACGTTCCTGAGGAATGGGGTTCGGGCCCGGAGTATCGTCGTGGCTATCGCGCGAGCCTGGCTCGGAGGTGACGAGGCTGCGAACCAGAGACTTGGGAGACACAAGCCTGGACATTGAAGTTAGATCTCGGCTGCTTGCTCGGACAGAAGATGTTGGGCAAGACGGAACAGAGAAGAGGCTGAGCTTTATTCTCTACAACTCGTTCTCGTCGTAAACTCACATATTTGGATGCCCAAGCAGCTCCAGCAAACCTCGGCGGTAATCGGAGTTCGAAAGGACGCTCGTTCGACTCTGCCGTAAACATTGGTATGACCTCGAGGCTACTGCGTTTTCAACACCCATCTTAGCTTCGCACCTCCGTCTCTTCATCTACTCGTTCTGCTTCCATGTTATCGGCATGAAGGGGGAATATTGCATCGTAGGCGCTTCCTTCTTCTCGTATGTCGTTCAAACCCATGTCCTTGCATGTCTAACCATCCTTCAGATTCACAGCTCTGTTGTTGTTGATATTTGTCCATGTAGGTCACAGTACCCACATCTATCGTACATCTTATCGACCGTGAATAGGTGGGGCAAATTAATACATCCACTGTTCCTCGCGGAATCTCTATGGTAATCTTTCAGTCCCACTCTCCAACTTCATCTGGTCTGACTACCTGACCAGGCTATCATTAACGTTTCGAACTACGGGTAAGCCGTTCTTGTACTTACAACGTCGCCCAAGCCTTGACAAAGATAAAGCCAAGCACTATCACATGCATTCAATGACCCCATCCAGGGACTATACACGGACAATGCCTCAGCTCCCTTGGGGCAAGGGGCTGGACTCCGGCAGCAGTATGAGTTCGGACTCTACTCTTACTGCGCCTACGTCAATACCTCCGCTGGGCAATGCTCGAATCATACCACTGCCGCCAGATTCCAGCCGTATACAGTCATCACATCCGATATGCTCACCAACTATACACAACTGACCACCTACATTTTTGCTGATACAAACTTCATCAATTCCTCATACTTGGGGACTAATTCTCATACTGCATACTACTTCCTGTTGTTCGGCACCATATTCACAACGCTGTCGTTGTTCACGTGAGTTTCGTTCTATTTCTCGAATCGTGCTGGCTGTTGAGATCTCTCGCAGCGGTGTGCTTCGGAGGACTATCCTGTTCTTCTTCTCAGCTACTATGTCTGTTCTCTCTGCACTATCCATTCTGATTGGAGTGGCTATATGGACCGCGATCGTCAAGAAAGTTGAAAGTGTTAACACGATGCAGCTCGCCCAAGGCATAGTCTCTGGCATCGATGTGTCGTACGGAAATGGAATATACCTCAGCTGGGCAGCGTTTACCTGCTTGTTAACGGCCACCATCCCCTACATGATTAGGTGTGTGTTTTTCTCGTATTTGGGAGATGGTTTCAAATGGTTTTTGTCTGAGTAGCTGTTGCACTTTCCGTGGATGAACAGAATGTTGACCATTCGACTACGAAAACTGATGGACTTGACGACGTCTCACGACCCGTGAGGATCTAGTTCACACCATACCTGATACTTTGACGGATAGAGTACACGGACGGAATATTTGATTTATTGTTATCCCTAAGCATAGTTTGGGTGTGTGGTTCGAGTCGAATCCTGAGTACTGAATGGCGGGTGATATCACTATCTCAAAAGTTTACTTCGGATCTCTTGCTGCTTGAAGGTGACAGTTGAAAAATGATAGAAAGGGCCAAAAACTCTAGCCCACCGCGAGGGTCGAACTCGCAGCCTTCAGATCGCCCAGTCATAAGAGTCTGACGCTCTATCCGATTGAGCTAGGCGGGCGATGCTTGGGATGGGTGATGGAGAACCATAGCACAAGTCCGGGATACATCTCTCCTAGATCCGCGGAGACCAACCCGAGCATGAGGGGGCGCAAAAGTGTGGCGTGTGTCACAAGTTGTGCTTCCTGCCAAATACGATCACGTTCAGATGGACACATACATACGGCGGGATGCAGCACCCGTCACAGCCCTAATAAAGAAAGCCACAGCCTTCGATGTATGGGCCGTATAGTACGATCGATTATTGAACATGCACGCATCCAGGGTCCTGAGGCCTGAACCCCGAGTAGACAACATATGCAGCCACCGACGAGGATGCTGAGCTCTAGTCATATAGCCATGTGATGACAAGTACCGAAACAGTAAGCTGATGAGATTTTCCTCCTGAAGCTGGTACCAGATTGCTAAGCGGGTGGGAAAAAAGTTTAAACTCTCAAGAAGATATGTTGGGGTTGCTGTGCACTCGAAGTGGTGCTGCGGAGAAACATACTGACTCCCATGCATGATGCTGCGCACTCTTCTGCCAAATGTTTGCAGAGACTTTACACTGAACGCGCCAGAAAAGAGTCGGAGTGGGCGAACAGTAGACGCACCCCGGCCATAAGGACTCCACACTGCCGCATCGGCAAACTCCCACCGTTTACGATGAAACGCTGACGGCCGCCTCCGATCAAAAAGGAGGTAGGTGATCGGTGGCAGCTATGGGCCGCGTCTGCGTTGGCATGAGGCGAGAGTAAGCAGCACGGATTCGGGATGGACGCCAAGAAGACGGCGAGGGCGACACCAGCTCGCAAGAGGGAGTTTTTGCGAGGCGACCGAGTTGTCTAGCGTGAGAAACTAAGGATGCCGCTGACGTGAAGGTGATTAGTCTGGTTGCGACGTCGGGGCAGCCGACGGAGAGGCAGTGTGGGATTGGGTGGGAATTTTAGCTGATGTAATAGTGGATATATACGATGGCTTGCGTGGTCCGCAGCACCCCAAGTCGCCTTCTGCCCGGCCCCTCGATTCAGTCCCTTACTCGATCCAAGTCAAAAAGGAGTCACACCAGACACCACTCCGCAGCACAACAGCTAGCCATGTCTGATCCTCTCAACGACACCTTTTATTCCGCCGTTGATACATACGGCTCAGACTACGCCAAGCAGCAACAAGGCCTCGACTTTGTTTCATTTCACTCGCCATCTGACATCCTCGCCCCCCACCCCGATCTCTTTGAACTCGAATTGGACTCCAGCCTCGCGGCCTTCAACGAAGTCCAGCTTCAGCTCCTTACCGTAGATTCCAATGACGCCTACTCCTTTTTGAGATCCGATACTCCAACGTGTGGTCCTCCCTCTACCATTACCGTCTCCTCCGAGAGTGCATACGAGACTCATTCTACTCGTTCCGAATCCTTTTATAATTTCTCCGACTCCTCGTATCCCCCAACAGACTGCTCATTCCCCCTCGACCTCGAAATGGACTTTCAAAGAACTCGTATAGGAAGTGGCTGCTCCGACTACGGCGGCAGCGCTGTGCAAGGCAGTAACAACCTGCCTATCACTGTGGATCCCAGCACTTTTGGCTCTCTACCTCTCAGCCCGCGCAACACTTCCACTGCGCCAGCTGTGGAATCCACCTTCAAACGCACAAGCTATTCGGACTACGGCGGTGCCACACGCATCCCTGCTGTTCCCAAGTCCACAACCGCAGACTTCTATGGTCTCAGTTTTATCGGCACTGAGACTGTATCTCCATCCAATATGGGCCAACTGCCAAGCACGCCGTCTCCCGTGTTGCAGGCCAGGTCAGTTCGTGGTGTAGAAGATCAGTCAAAGGAGGATCCTCGCAAGAAATATCAATGTCCAACTTGTCCGCGAGGTTCGCTTGCATTCACTGTTACGGTTTCTTCGCTTGCTCACGATTTCTATAGCCTTTGCTCGAGCTTACAATTTGAAAACGCACATGGCAACACATGATCCCAACCGACTCAAACCTCATGTTTGCCCTCATCGCTCTTGCGGACGCTCGTTCAGTCGCAAACATGATCTTGGTCGTCACTTGGTCAGCATTCACCGTGACGAGTCTGTATCCTCTACTCCTTCGGTGACTACCAAAGTCATCGGCGTTGACAGCGGCCGGAGAGGTTGGTGCGACAAGTGTGGCAAAGGTTGGGTTGGAATGGCAGCTCACTGTAATTGTGCTGATATCAAGTAAGACTGTTCTGCACATATGCGGCTCCTATGCGTGAGTTCTTCCTGTGTTGTTGGCGTGACCATATTCCTTATCTCTCTTCAGTTTGGGCGAATCGCTTCGCCAATCGCTCCGTGTAGTCGATGATTGACCCGTCTATTGCTTGCCAAGGCGATATCATATCATATCTGCTACGCTATCTGTCGATGTATTATGCATCGTATCGTTCGTGCTACATCACGAGACGAGCGCGGTCTCGAACTTCATGCCTGCGTACATTGCCTTGACGAGGATTTTCAGGCAGTATGTTTATCCGAGATACCTCAATTTCACTCATCTTTGCTATCTTTTGTTCGTCCATGTCATTATTGTTTTTGTGGACTGTTGCGCATTCAGTTACCTTGAACTATATTAAACGTGCTGGATTATACGTCTAAATATATTTGGTCTTTGACGGGAATAAAAAAACAAGTGGTCAAGTTGTCAAGGAACACGCGCTGTGATCAAACTCGTGTAGATTGACAGTCCTGGCAGGAGCCCCAACTGAGCGCTGAGCACTGAGTGATTACTTGGCTATGTCATTACGCTCCACAATATGATGACAGGCTCAGCTCGTGAGATCTTGAGACTCCACTGAGGTTGCTTTATCACAGGCGCTGAAACAACTTCGGCAGTACTCGGCATGGCTATGATGATTCTGCTAGTCACACAATTTCTATCTCCAAATACTGCATAGACTGACGTCGTTCAACCTTGTACTGCTTGAGAATACATTCTACATCAAGTATAATTGAAGGGAAGACGTATTGTTAAAGGGATGATGCAGTTTTGAGATACCGGCCAACTAGTGGGGTAGTAGCCTTTGATCAGTGATAGTAATGACCGAATTCGAAAAAAAACCAAGGCTTCGGTAGATAGGAGCTACTATTCGCTTTATTACGTAACATATTGACATCCTAAAGAGGAGAGTAGTGACGCTTGAGTGACGCAATTGAATACGTGGATTAGGGGCTAAGCGACTACATAAACTGAACCACCTTATTTTTCTTTACTACCTGCGATGTCTTCTCTCTTCGAGTCTGCAAAAAAAGCTGTAACCGCTATGACCTCGACGGATAAGGTCGCCGATCTACAGCGTGACATCCAAGTGCCGCGGCCCGGCAAGGATTTAACTACAGATCATGGCGTCAAAGTATCCGATTCAGACAATTGGTGCGTAACGTACGGATCGATTTCCGGGTGTTGACCAACTCGTCTTTATCAGGCTCAAAGTGATCGGTGGTAACGGTGAACACAACGGTCCTATGCTGCTCGAGGATCAGATTTCCCGAGAGAAACTCCATCGTTTTGACCATGAGCGCATTCCCGAGCGTGTTGTGCATGCTCGTGGCGCTGCCGCCCACGGGTATTTCAAAGTAAAGGACGACCGCGCTTCAAAGTACACGTATGCACCAGTGTTGACCGATTCTTCGCGCACAACACCCGTGTTCGTTCGGTTCAGCACGGTTCAGGGTCCCAGAGGAAGTGCCGTGCGTATGATATCTATTTTTTGATCTACTTGTTTTCACCTCCGTTTGTGTGCAGGATACGGTCCGCGACGTTCGTGGATTTGCAGTCAAATTCTATACAAAAGAGGGCAATTGGGACATCGTTGGCAACGACATTCCCGTCTTTTTCATTCAGGATGCTGTCAAGTTCCCCGATTTTGTTCACGCCGTGAAGCCTGAGCCGCACAACGAAGTTCCAACTGGCCAGAGTGCCCACAACAATTTCTGGGACTTTGTTGGTCTGCAACCCGAGTGTAAGTCATGTATGTTCGTTGTGCTTCACCCTACCCATATATTATTAGCTGCCAATATGGTGATGTGGGTCATGTCTGACCGCGGCATTCCGCGGTCCTTCCGCATGATGCAAGGCTTTGGCGTCAACACGTACACTCTCCTGAACGATAAAGGCGAACGCCACTTTGTCAAGTTCCACTTCATTCCGGAACTTGGGGTCCACAGTCTTCTCTGGGACGAAGCACTCAAAATCTCGGGGCAGGACCCCGACTTCCACCGTAAAGACCTGAATGAAGCCATCGAAAACGGAGCTTATCCCAGATGGAAGTTTGCTATTCAAACTATTCCCCAGGCTCGCGAGCATGAGTTCGAATTTGACATTTTGGATGCAACGAAGGTGTGGCCAGAGGAATTAGTGCCCCTCGAGGAGGTTGGAGAATTGGTTTTGGACCGCGTCGTCGATGAGTTTTTCACAGAAACAGAACAAGTGGCCTTCTGTACCAGTCATGTTGTTCCGGGGATCGGTTTCAGCGATGATCCATTATTGCAAGGACGCAACTTCTCGTACTTTGATACGCAAATTACTCGACTCGGAATTAATTTCCAGGAGGTAAGTCGTCGCGGTAGTTTTTCATCACCGTATGGAGGATACTGACTGATCCTCAGCTGCCTATCAATCGCCCGATTTGCCCAGTCATGAATCATAACCGAGATGGTCAAGCGCGTCATCGGATTGTTAAGAGCACCGTCAACTACTGGCCCAATCGCAAGGGCACTGGTCAACCCGTCCCTACAGAGGAAGGTTATGTCGAGTAAGTAGTGGTACTACCGGTGAACTACTGTGGTTTTATTGACATTGTTCCAGCTATGCCCAACGCATCGAGGGGATTAAGCAACGTGCGCGAGGAGAAAAATTTAAAGAGCACTACAACCACGCACAGCTCTTTTTCAATTCGCTCGCCCCCTATGAGAAGATCCATCTCGTGAACGCCATTTCTTTTGAGCTGAGCCACTGCGAGGATCCCGTCGTTTACAGGTCGTACATAAACGTGCTGAACAACATCGATCTTGAGCTGGCCAAGTCCGTGTCTGCGAACGTGGGCGGTGATGCCCCAACTGAACCCGGCCGTCCCAATCATGGAAAGAAGAGTAGGGGATTGTCGCAGAAAGACTACATGCCCAAAGAACCCACGATTCTTTCGCGTCGTATTGCCATCCTGATCGCCGATGGCTTCAACGAGTTCGAGATGCAGGCTGTTCGCACAGCCTTGAGAGGTTTGAAGGCCATATGCTACGTCATTGGGCCGCGACGTGGGTGCATTCACTCAATGGGTAGTCAAGCGATCGGGTCTGGAGTCTTTGCGGACCACCACTTTGAGGGGCAGCGTTCAACGTTGTTTGACGCTATCTATATTCCATCCGGTGTAGAACATGTCAAGGCACTTGCAAGCAATGGTCGCGTGATACACTGGGTTAGGGAGGCGTTTGGACACTGCAAGGCTATTGCTGCCGTGGGCGAAGGTATGGATGGTCGTCAACAAAGCAAACATAGCTGACTCGGTCGACTGTTTTAGCCGTGGAGTTTTTGCGTGACGATGTCCAACTGCCAAGCGTGGATCTCTTTGCTCCCGGCGGGCGTGATGACGAAGTGGTATCGTCTTACGGAGTCGTTTCTACAGGGTGTTACAGCGTCGCTTCAATGGCGTCTGATCTGCCCAATTTGGAAAAGGACTCGAAGGGATTCGTTTCCAACTTTGCCTATCAAATCAGCCAACACCGTTGCTACGAACGGGAGATGGATGGCCTCACAAGTAAGGTTGCGTTTTGATTGACGACTCGAGACATTCCCTGTAAAAGTGGTTATGTACAATCGTGTATGATTAGCGCCAGTAGTTTGAAGCACATTATATGCTTCTACATTGTTCATTATTCTTGTTATTCCCAGAATCTACCCAGATGAACCTAACATCGCAATGCCGTAAACGTTGGCGACAAGTATGACTAACCAAATCGCGTAGGATGCGACTGATACGAAGCGACAGTTACTGAAATCAATAGTGCCAAGGCGCTTTTCCGCGTCGAGAGCTTCCAAGGACTTGTCGATCGTGACACTTTTGACGTCTTCGACCAAGTCCTCGGACAACTCTGAAAGCGTGGAGATCGGTGGTTGCACAGAGACAGCATCGCTAGAGCCGATGGTCCGTGTTTGATCTGTTGACTCATCCATCTCAAGGGTTGCTTTGGGAGCATCGACGGACATGGCGGTTTTGGAAGATGTGAGGAATATGAGCGGAAACATGACGAACGGCAAAACAATGGAGAGTGCAACTTGCGATGCGACGAGGAGGGTGTTGAGGCCAGACCGCCCAAACGCCATAGCAACGACCATGGAGGGTATTAGGCTGAGGACGCGCGTCACGAGCCTACGAAGGAACGGCTGTCCAGTTTGACAGAAAAGAGTGCGACGGGGCGTCAGTGGCCTGACCATGATGCTTTCGCGTGCAACGGCTCACAGAAATGCTCCATTGGAGGAAGCCCTCGGAAACGACCTGGCCGGCAAGTGTGGCCGTGATAGAGGCCGCCTGGCCAGAAAACACGAGTGCAAACGCGAAAAGGAACGCCATCCCTGAGGAAAGCATGAGTAATCGAAAAAGAGCCGCCATCATTTGATGATTCACCCTTGCCGAGGGTATTGAGGATAATGTCATATATGCTAGGTATTCCGACGGATGTGGACGTGGATGCTTGAGGCACTGCAGCCGAAACGATGAGGATTCTAGGGGTATCGGATGTCAAGCACTGTCATGTGCCGTGAAAGGAAGAAGACACGCGTACGCGGCATTGATGGGTATAGCAACAACCAGGAGGCTGAGGACGATGTCTGCTACTGCATGGTTCAGATGAGTTTGGATGAACGAAAAAGGATTGTTTCGTCGGGACTGGTGGGAAGTAGATTTATCAGTAAACCCGTGGTGGCTCGTACTAGTAGAGGAAAACATCGAGCGGCAATGCTGTCGAAATTTGGATCGGAGGGAAGAATGCTGTAGGGTAATGGGCGAAGGAAGGGGAGCAGAGGGGAGGCGATCTTGAGTGGCAAAATAAGAGCCTAGGAAAAGGCCGTGAGGCATGATGGTTGCACCGATGACGCCAATAGCTAGACAACACGAGGTCAGGGCGAGAAAGTAGGAACGAGTGAGTCAAAGGACCTGTATAGATGGCGTTTGGCTGAGTGCTGAAGAGTTCTTTGGAAGGCACGAATCCCAGAAAAACTTGGGGCCAGGCAGGCTTGACCATGATGGCGAGTACGATGAGGGAAATAAAGATGGCAACCACCTGAAGCGACGGAGAATCAGCGATGGGAAGAAAATAAGAAAGGGAGCGTACCATGATGATGACGATAATTTCGACGGGCCTAACGGGACGTGCTGCATGAGAGCGGTCGGTGATGAGGAGAAAGACGAAGACATCGAGGGCAGTGAGGAGGACACACGCCCACAGGGGAAGTGCAGGAACGAGCAAGGTGATGCCTATTGCTGTGCCAAGAAGTTCTGCGAGGTCCGTGGCTACGATTGCGATTTCGGAGAGGACATAGAGCGGATATAAGACGAGGAAGCGGAGGAGGCGGGGGTGTCGTGGATGATCGTGGAGGAGAATACGACAGTTTGAGGCGAGGTCTAACAAAGCAGGTGAGCGGTGGAAAGAAACGCGAAAGATGGGCTGTAACCTAGACCGGTGACACAACCGAGTCGAGTGGCCAAGACCTGTGGAACGCGAGTTGAACACGGGGACGCGTTGTGGGTAGAGTGACGGATACCTGGAAGAGGATGGCCATCATGCCGGAGACGAGGACGACGAAGAGCATGGGACGGTAGCCAAAGGTAGTCCCTGCCTGTATGTCGACGCTCCAGTTTCCGCTGGGGAGGGTCGCGTCGGAGGAGGGTGAAGAGGAGGAGAACACTCACGGATCAAAGTAGCCGACTGCGCAGAGTATGCCCGCGCCGACATGGGAGCGGAGATGGCGCGTTATGGCGGAGAGGGCCATTTGCTCGAGTTATCAGATTGCGAGTCGATGTCATTTTATAAGGTGCAGCTTGTTTGAGAGAGACTCACACGATGGCGGACGACGATCTCCACCCGGCCGACGACTACTCACACCGGTTCTTCATCTGGCACGAGTGGATACAAGCACATGGACCGCTCTCGCCCGAGAACGTCTTTGACTACTTTGCTACGTCCATGTTCTACGACAAGCAGAGCAACAATCAGGTGCTACGCATGCAGACAATGCACACCGGCGCACCCATCCTCAACGAGGCGGAGGAACTCAGGTCGGTGCATTCCCAGTCCCTCGGTACCGATCCCACTGCTTGACCCAATCCAGACGTTTCACAGGCATCGAGTTCGCCCTCGCGCACGCTCAGCCTCCCTCTCTCTTCATCATCCACAAGCGCGAGCGTTTCTCCCCGGACCAAGTGAGGCCCCTCGCCGCCTACTTTATCATCAACAATCGTATCTATCAATCGCCAGATCTCTACACCCTCCTCTCAAACAGACTCGTGCGCGACTCCCTTCGTTCCCTCTCCGTCACTCAATTACCCCTATCCAGCTCACCTCCCTCAACGCCCTCCAGTCTTCCCTCGACCTCCTTCGCAGACACCGTCCCGACTACACTCCCCGTTCCGGTTTCGTGTGGCCCATAATCGACCCATCCTCGCCCGACTCTGCACCCAAGAAGACCAGCATCGACGCGCTTAATGCCGACGACTCCACCCCTGATGCACCCGAGAAGAAGTTCCATGGCCCGAGAAAATACCAGAATAATTCACTCATGATACGCGCCATGAAGACGACCGCAATGCATTCCATCATAACCACATCTCGTCCACATCCTCTCGAGAGCAATGGCCCATCTTCTTCGATCTCGGCCCCCTCACTTCCGCCCACTCAAGCTGTCTCAACCCCATCTTCCTCACAAAGGGCACCAACCCCCAAAGCACCCTCTACCGCTCCAAGTCCCCAGGATGTCACTCCTGCCAGGGGTCCCACAGGTGCCGGCAAGAAGAAAAAGAAACGCACGTCCATTCTCTCTTACTTTAGCAATCGACTGATCTGTCTCTAGGCATGTCGGGCCTTGCAACGTGAGATTCAGGCCGTCTGCTCTCGCATTTTACACAGCCGGCAAGGAGTCCCCTTGTCTTACCAACCACCTCTCCACTTTGTCGGTAGTAGTTGCCTTGCTTGCGGTCTTTGACGAGCCAGTTTAAATGCGTGCATGTAGCATACCACATCCATGGTACCTGATCGTGTGTAACTATCGACCGCTTACCCCCGTTAGTTTGTCCGTCAACCATCCCAGAGGGGTCGGCAACGCCCCGTTCCGTGCACCTCCCACGCCAGCACCCAGGGCGAGGGGGTTCGATGACACAAAAGAGTCCTTCCGCGCCTTGGATGCTATCTTGGCTGCAAGTCAGATCAGTCTCCCGTGCGTTATCTGATAAGCCAGGGACGCGACGCATACACGCCAAAAATAAAATGACCCAAAGAAATACGTACCCGAGTTATTGATCTCCTCCACGTTCGTCTCCAGCACAAGGCCGCCTTGAATGATCTCGGCAAGCATATGGTGAACCTTGATCCGTCGCATCGGGCGTAAACCATGTAAAAATCCCCATCGAGCGTGGAAAGCTTACCTCGTCGAAATGGAACACTAGGTCAAGTTCGCAGACGTTCTCGAACACGCGGTCTAGGGCCTCCACGAACACCTTTTTTTTTGTATTTGTGATGATGATTTGGTTCCGGGGGACAAGTCATGGCGTCGTGATCGAACTCACCTGGATCAAGTCTAGTATGCCTAGCTCGCTCTCCGCGCCATCGACGACAAAGACAAAGTACAGCGTAGCGTAGTTCCTGTACACGACCCGCCATCGCTCGTCCGAGCCGTCCTTGGGCCCGATGAAAGCCTCGAGTTCGGGCGCATCCAGAAAGTTGCACAGGCTCGCTGGGCGGACCGAGATCAAGGAAAATATTTTTTGGATGACGGTCTGAGAAGACTGATGGAGGGGCGTGTAAAACTTGGTCAGCCTCGGAATGCCGGACGTATTGACTGTGACGTTTAGTGTTGAGCAGACAATGAGATCGAGTGCGAAAATATGACTGACAGATGAGAACTGCGTGGATCATGACAGTCGTTCTGTTTAGAGACCTCGCATTCTCACAGACACAAACTTGTTACTAAAGACACTCAATCATACATTTCTGATATTGTTCACATTCCCATCCTCTGATCAACTAGAACTATGTCAATGTTCGATCACGACTCGTCCCTGGGTAAAGTCCAGCCAGGTTGTAATCTTCCGGCCAGATTGCCAACAGGCCCAGGTAATCCAGCTTGACTTTTGAAACTCTCCAAGAAATTCTTGATCATGTTATAATCCACACCTGTTTGCTCCATCTCCCCGTCCGAGTCTCCTCCATCCTCTTGCTCCAACAAGCCGTCTAGTTCCGCTTGCATGGAAGCTTCGATGTCCATCTCCATGTCATCTTTCATTGGGACTGCACGGGCCTTGCCTTTATCCTTCTTTGTTGGCGGCTGGGATCCTGGCCCGTTCGCCGGTTGTCGCAAGCGCGATAGCTCTGCGTCCATAGCTTGCATGACCGCCTCGAAGGAGTCCAGGTTAGGGTTTTTGTTGGGAAGGGTGTTTGATGCTGACAGCCGAGGTTGCTCGGATGCCATCTTTGGTGTTGTCCTCTCCTTTGTCGTCTTCACACTCTCCGGTACAAACGCTGGGGCATCATCGTTAGCCATTCATTCATGTAGTGCAAGTTCCAACATCGCGCACCTCCTCGCCCACGTCGTTCCTTGATTATATCATCCCACATGTCGTCAGATATACCCAAGGCTTGGCGTGAAAATTCGAGAAACTCGGCCTCTTCTTCGTTCATGTCCACCTCTATTTCGCCAACCACCTGAGGCCTATCTTCTTCCGACTCAACGTCCTCCTCATCACCGCCGACTAATGGGTCAGACGAAGAGGACTCATCATCTGAATCGACCCCTTCGTATTTGTCACGAGTAAGAAGCGGAGGCCGGATCGGACGCGCTTGCGCTGGCGAGCCAACTTCTTTAGTAACGTCACCGCTACCTACATCTTCAGCAGATTCGTGATCAACCTGCTCGGCTGGTGGAGCGGTCTTAGCCACACGTTGCGTGTTAAAAGAAGCGGGCATTTGACCATACTCAGAAGCCGGAAGTGCAGGGACGAGTTTATCCATTGCCTCCTGGCGGGCCACCTCAGCTGCTTGGCGAGTTTCAGCGTCCGAC
>JBBPMT010000106.1:0-29153 GCA_038090455.1 Garcileccinum viscosum
GTATCTTGACAGTGTGTGAACATAATCACATGACCCAGGAGGCAATGTTGTAGCCAAGGGTTTGCTCTTTATTTGTTCTCACCAAAGCGAAGTGAAATTCCCACAGGTGATTGCGGGGCGCTTCGCACCCTGGTTTGTGGTTAGGCATTGCAACGGTTTTGCACCTCACTGTATACTCCAGCATTAGAAGTTATCCTTTTAAATCCCATGTCTAATAGGGATTTGTGTAAAGCTTGATTCCACTTCAGGGCAGCTTGTTTCAAGCCATAAATAGCTTTACATAGTTGACAAACTTTGTTTTCTTTTTCTTTTTTGATGAAACCTTCAGGTTGAACCATGTATAACTCCTCATTGCTGTCAAGTTCCCCAAAGAGGAATGCTGTCTTGATGTCTAGAGCTTGAATTTCCCAGTCTTCTAGTGTGGCCAGTGCTAAGATTAATCTGACTGTTTCAAAGCATGCAACAGGGGAAAAGGTTTCTTTGAAATCTATGCCATATACTTGTGTGAAACCTTTTGCAACTAAGCGTGCATTTTTTCTTCTGTCACTTTTGGTTGCATATACCCATCTTCCTGCTATGGGTTTTCAGTCTTTAGGTGGATCAACCAATTCCCATACATTTCTTTCATGTAGGGATTTGATTTCTTCCTTCATGGCATCTTGCCATTGTTTTTGTTCTTCTTGTGGGAACTTTTTAATATCTTGGTAATGAACCAGTGTGGTACCAACAGCAGTAGTAGCATGTGACATATAGAAGCTCATCCAAGGATGTGAGAAAGCTTGTGTGGGAACAGTCACATCATATATGTCATTAACATCATTTTCATTTGAGTTCATTGAAATGTCATTATTATTATTATTAGAGTTCATTAATTCCTCTTGAATGGGTTCCATGGGAACATCTCTTCTTTGTTGAAGGGAACATTCTATTTCTAATGGAGTTTTATCTCCATATGTGTTATCAGGAATAACACAAGGTTTCAGTATCCTAGCCAATGTTCTAACATATGCTGGTGGTTCTTCTAGAAGGGTTTGATTTTGTCAATATTGATAAGGTGAAGATCAGAACTCTGGTAGAGTTTGATCTGATTGTCTTCTAGGAGCTAACCAAGGGCATGTTGAAATATCTTGTTCCTCTTCTTCTTCTTCTTCATATCCATGTCTTTTATGTTGATATCTTCTTTCAGGAGAAGAATGGAAATGAGTTTCAGAAGAGAGACATTTCCTTGGAGGATTCAATGGACTAGGAACTAGAGGTTGTTCTCTCTCTTCATTATTGAGAGGAATATCTTCAGGTTCTCAAAGATGATCAAAATACCATAACTCTAATGGTGTACCAGGAACTGGGGGATTTTCTTGTGGAAGTAAATCTTGTGGTGGTTGTCCTGTGGGAACCTTTATGTATATGTGATCACTATTTTGAGGTTCATTTGGTAAAAGATCATTGGTTTCTTGATTTGATGTATGATCCAGTATAGAGGAAAGTTTGTCTTTTAGGCCAAGTTGTTTAGAGCAATAAAGAAATGTTCCTTCATCAAATGTGGCAGTTGATGATATGAAAGTTCATTTATGAGTTGGACAATAGAACTTCCAAGCTTTGGATCCTTGTTCATATCCAATGAATATCATTGGATCAGTCTTAGGGGCTAATTTGTTCTTTTGTTGTTCTTTAGGAATGAAGATGTAAGCTTTACATTTGAAAACTTGGAAATAGGAAATATCCAGTTTCTTCCCATGAAAAACTTTGAAAGGAGTTAGCCATGTTTCACCATTTGGATTCTTTAGTCTTCTATTCGGTTGTGAATTGTAGAGATGAGTTGCATAGCTACATGCATCTTGCCAGAAAGATTCTAGCATGCAGGTATGAATATGGCATGCATTACTTTTCTCTAGTAAAGTTCAATTAAACCTTTCTGTACATCCATTTTGTTGTGGAAGGTGAGGTACTGAAGTTTGATGTATAATTCCTCTGGATGTGAAGAACTGTTGTAAATCTTTGTTAAGATATTCTCCTCCTTGGTCTGAATGAACAGAGGTAAGGGAAAGGCCAGAAAGATTCTCAGCCATGAGAGTAAGTTCCCAGAAGCGGAAAGGCATATTGGACTTATTGTGAAGAAAAGCTAAGAAGGCATAGCCAGAGCAATCATCAATGAAGGTGAGAATCCAACAGGAGTGATAATGTGATTTAGTAGGAAGCTCAACAAGATCTATATAAACCAGGGCAAGAACTCAAGAAGCATGTTTAAGGAAGGGTCATAAAGGCCATTCAGTAGCCTTACTGTAAACATAGCCAGGGCAGGGTGAGCTGAAGGGGGTGACTTGTAGTTTTGGAGCTCCAGTACATAAATGATGTAAATGCCATAAGGCATTTAGTGAACAATGACCTAAGTGATTGTGCCAAAGAATAAGTGAAGGAATATTTGACAAGGTGTAAATTCCTCCAAAAGTGAGCAGATTCACCCAAAATCTATGAAGAATATCATAAAGTAAGAAGGCTATAGCCTGTATTACCACACATCCTCGTTTGTCTAAAACCATCATCTGAGTTTCACTAATATTAGTGGTATAGCCATGTTTGGCAATAAGATTTGTAGAGAATAATCTACAAGTGGCATTAGGGGCAAATCAGCAATTAGTTAATATGATTGGTTCTTTGCATTTAGGGCTGGTAAAAGAATAGTTCTTGGATCATGCATTGTCATAGTGTTGCTGTCAGCAATATGACAATATTTCAGATTGGATTCAAGATAAATGAAATCTGATGCATATGGTGATATATGATCAGAACATCCTGAATCAATCAGCCAGATATCATTGTATGGTTCTGTTGTATCATATGAGTTTTTCTTATTTCCAATATGATGTGATAATAAGAAATCAGGTATATTTGTATGTAATACTCTGTAAGGAAATGGATCCATCCAGGAAAAACTCTGATTATCTTTCATATCTTTCTTCTCTCTTCTCTGTTTCAGGATAAGTTTAGATGAGATCTGTAAACTCTCATAAGTATTATTCTTATGAGGGAAATAGAGAGGGTGTAACAGACTAAATCCAGCAATATTCATGCCATTCTCCTTATAAAGGGATATGTTAGCCAAGTCGAGACCATTGAGATAAAGAGATTTGGATACCACATTCTCAATGGTTTCACCAGTAAGATTAGATGTGGTTCCATAATCTTCTTCATCAGCTGTTATAACCATATATTTATCTTGGTACTCATCATACTCCATGATGGAATCAATATTCTGCTTTATGTTTATAGAGTCAGATGTGTATGACTTAGCATCTGGATCAAATACCATGAACTTCTCCTCAATAGAAGCAAGGTTAGCAAAGCTTCAGGAGAGGTTTGCTTTTTCTTTTTCCTTTCTGTTCTTTCTTTCTTGTCTCTTCTGGAAGTTATCAAAATTGTATTTGCCTTTTCATGAGAAGCCACCATGGTTTCCATGGTTATTTCTATTTCTGCCTCTATTATTCCCAAAGGAATTGAAGTTCTCTGGTTTCTGATTGTTGTTATTAAATCAGGGATGTTAAGGACCAAGACCTCTCTTTATGGTAGAGGTTCTGTTGGCAGTGTGGGAAAAAGGAGTGAATAAGCAATTGGCGAGAGATTTGGTGGTAAGGCCAAATCTCTATGTGGTAACTTTCATGAATACTTTAGATAGGATTGTATCTACTGTAAAGTCAGCTTCTTTCGTGGTCTGTATTGTTGCTGATATCATAGAGTTGAAAGATGAAGGAAGGTGGAAAAGAAGGATTATAGCTTTGAGTTGGGAAGGAATGGAAAGTCCTGCAGCTTCACATTGTTGGAAGAGAGCAGTATGGACGGAAATGTCTTTGGAGAATTTGTTCTGAGAGATCTTGAAATGTAAAAGCTTGGAAAATAAATAGTATTGGCCAGGTATGCCTTTGTGTCCAAACAGAGTGCAAAAAAGTTCCCAGGTAGTATGGAAAAGAGTGGTGTTAGTGGTATCATAATCCTAGCTGATCTGAGATTTGAGCTCTGAAGACACAGTTGTCTCCAGGAAACCATTGACTTTTGCATCAAATTGTTTTCATTTAATTTGATCTGGTTGGGTGGACATGCTTGCATATGGCAATTGGCCTTGTACAATGGACCAAGCATTTAGCATATTCAGAGGACCTTTCAAGTCCACTACCCATTTCAAGTAGTTTGAGCTTCCATGCAAAACTTCAATCCTTTGGAGGGCTTCTTTTGGTACAATGAAATCAGTCGGTAAGCTAGTGGACATGATAGATTTGGATGTTTACAGAATATTGCAGTAGCTGTTATCAGAAAATATAAAGAAATTGTAAGAATTTATCAGAAATAGAAAGGAAAGAAAATACAATAAACAGCTTATTTACAGCTGCATGTGTTTCAATGGCATTCATGTTCCAATCAGAGTAGTCTGATTCTCCATCCCAATTGAAAGCAGTAGAATTAATTTCCACTTGTTCCTCCTAAGAAAGATTGTCAAAGAACTATGGTTCTTTAGAGTCAGATTTCTCTTTAATCTCTGTTAAGTCAAGATATACTTGATCAGGTACTTGAGATTTCATATTTGGATATAGTGAACTTGATCTGGAATAAGATCGGTAAGCAATGGAATCTTCTTCCTTTTGATTTAGGAACTCCTCCCTCCTCCTTATCTCCTCATAGCGATTAATACCATCAACTTATCTTTGATATCTTCTCCCAATCCAATCTTCTTTATATTCCTGGTGGAGTCTATAGTCCATTTGTTTCCATTTGATATGGCAGAGTTCCTTTTTTCAATTATGATTCCATTCTAGTTTCCAACCAGGAATAGGCCATTCAACTTCTTTTGAGAAGTATTCACAACTTTAAGGGGCTAGTGATTTGAATGTTTTGAAGGAGGTGGTTGAAAAGAAATGGAAATTCCATATTTTGGGGAATTCGTCATCTCTGCTGCCATCAGGATTGATTGGAGCAGGAAAATATAAATAGAAACAAGAAAAGTATGAAAAGATATTACTATACAGGAATATATGAAGAAAAGAATCAAAAAAGAAAAAATTATCAGAGAGTGGCTCTAGCCTTTGCTCTCTTTTGTTTATGTACAGGCCCAGGCTCATCAGCAAGGGCCACCTCGGATGCAGAGTGCGTTTGAGAAGGCCCTAATAGGGAGACCGGTACCAATTTAGGTACAGTTCCTCCAGTTCCTTCTCCAGCTCCTGTAGTGTCCAAGGCATCACTAAGAGCCTTAGCTACTACTGGATATGTAAGAGGATTTTCTCATACTGTAAACCTTTTTAAAGCTTCATAGGCAAAAGATTTAGTACAGGAGTCGAGAAGAAGAGATTTGAAAAATAGGTAAGAGGGATTTAATAAATAGAAATGCTCCCTTGCAGCCTTTTCAAACTCTGCATTCCATTCTTGTATCATTGGGATTTCCCCAGTAAAGACCTTCTTATTATGCTCCTTAAGGATAAAATTGGGATTTGTTACGAACTCCCTCGTTAACCTAACTTTTCCTATTTTATTTCCCTATTTTTCGCGATCACGTGACTTGATATTTGTCACATGGACACCACGTGACCTTTACCCTTATCTATAGTCATGTGACCTTATCACTGACATCATCACACGTCATAGTCTAGACCTACACGCGGTAGCCTCGTTCATGGGAACTCTCCCACACCCGTGTGAACACTTTAACTACATATAGTAACCTTAGATAGCTTATCGATAGGCAGGACATGGTCCGTGCACAATCATGTATAGTATATATAGCTGCAATACAACAACCAGCAGACTCCAGTCTGTTCTGGTTAGATTCCTCTGACCTACACAGTCCCACTTCATAGTTTGTGATTATTGAGGTAGCCTAACTAACGTCAGAGTTGCTTTCAGGATTGAGGAGGGTGAAGCTGAGGGCTTGACCTCATCAGGGTTATAGGTGGGGAAAGTTTGGTGATGGAGGATCTTGTATCCTTGCCAGTATTGGAGAAAACAGGAAAAGAAAGGGTCATTGTATGTCTGCATTGGGAATGTCCATCCAGTAGATTTGACCAAAGAAAAAACTGATTCGTTCTGAAAGAGAAAACTTGTCACTACATTTTCTATCCCCATTCTGTGGTCCTTGTTCCATCCTATACTGGGGAGCTCCAGTTCATAGAATTGAACTGGGAAGGCAAGTCGATTGTAGTCATACATCAGAGTGGTGTACTTCCACTCATGGATTGGGACATGGTGGGACCAGGCAACTTGTATCTCAGATCCAATCCAAAGGGCTAGATCATTGGTCATGGGGAGAGTGGTGGTGATGGCCAGATATGAAACATCTTCTTTGTCCTGCCAGGTGAGGAGGGTTTGTAGATGAGGGTGCAGGTAGAGTACATGTGCAAATGGGTCCTTGGGCTAGGAGGTGAGGTCAATTGGGTATTGGAGGCAAGGCATAATGACTTTGGAGAAGTGGTGGAGAGGGGGTTAAAGAAGGTACAGGAGGTGAGGATGGTGAAGAGGAGGAGGAAAGAGGAGGGATAAGAGGTGAAAGAGGGCCTGATGGAGCAAGAAAGAGCTTGGTGAGAGTGGTCCTGAAGTTGTAAATCTCATTGACAATTGACAGATTGAGTTGCTTCTGGTGAAGCAACAAGATGTTCACCTGAGGAAGTGGAGGGCTGCTGAGGGTGCAAAGGTTGAGGAGCAGGGGCGACAGGTGAGTCGAGGAGAGCTCTGTAACCAGGTCCAGGTCATGGTTTTATATTCCTGGCAGCTCATGAGAACTGCTCAGATAAGTACAGTGACTCCAAAAACCATTCCAATAACTAACCACAGACCAGGGTGTGAAGCACCCTGCAATCATCTGTGGGAATTTCACTTAGCTTTGATGGAGACAAATAAAGTACATACTCTTGGCTACAATGTTCGTTCCTGGATCAGTTGATTTGGTTCAGGGGGTACAGAGCTATGACCATTGCAAAACAGGAGTACTATTGGAACAGTTTTTGGACTTTTGGTATTGAGTGGGTATTAGTACTTGGTATAGCCTCCTTATCAACTTTTGACACTCCTCAACTGGTATCCCCTCCCACACCTCCTGAATCCTCTCCCATAATTGATAAATTCCATTAGGAGGGTATTCATACTCTGCCAGCCTCCTCTTGAGATAGCCCCAGAGATGTTCAATATGGTTGAGGTCAGGAGACTGTGCAGGCCATATCATGGTCTCAAAATCCTGCTCTTCTAGCCACCCCTTTACCTTTTTACAGGTATGCTTGGAGTCATTGTCCTGCTGAAAGATGATGTCAGATGGATTAAGATCATGATACTGCAAGGTATTTAGCAGTTCATCCTTCAAAATCTGAAGGTAGAGATCACCATCCATCCTATCATCAATCTTAGCAGCATGGCCAACTCCTTGCCAAGTCATACACCCCCATACCATCACAGAACCTTCTCTAAATTTAACTGTTCCTTGTACCAGCCTGTCACTAAGCCCCTCACCTGCCTTTTTCCATGCCCATTTGTGCCCATCTGACCCTAGGCGATTGATCTTGGTCTCATCAGACCATATCACCCTCTTCCAGTCCTCTATAGTCCAATCCCTATGAGCAATTGCAAAATCCAAGTGATTTTTGTGATGCCTAGCAGAAAGTAAAGGGTGTTTGGACTTGACTATAGCCTTCATTCCAGACTTTTTCAAGTGGTGACAAATGGTATTGGGATGGAGAGACTGGTTGGTGACATTGGAGAGAGCCTTGGTCATCTGGACAGCATTTTCAGCCTTCTGAGATGAAATGAGATAGATGGCATGATGAATATTGGCAGGAGAAAGCTTTGATGGATGACCCCCAACAGACTTTTGGAGGCCAGAATGCTCTTTAGAACAAAGTCTGGATATGGTGGCAATGCCAACACCAGTGCTAGATGCAATAGAGCGAAGAGAATGACCAGCATCAAGCTGAGAAAGAATGGTATTCTTCTAAGTGGCAGAGAGTGATCGCATGATGGTAGTGGTAAAGAATCAAGAGATGTGTGAATGTTTTAGAACTCAGACACAATGTTGACATGTATATCTATATTTGTAGCACCAAACAAAAGCAAACAAAGTGCTGTATGACTGAGATCCTATATCTCATAATGAAAGTCCAAAAACTGTTCCAATGGTATTTCTGTTTTGCAATGGTCATAGCTCTGTACCACCTAAATCAAATCACATGACCCAAGGATGAACATTGTAGCCAAGGATATGCACTTTATTTGTCTCCACCAAAGCTAAGTGAAATTTCCACAGGTGATTGTGGGGTGCTTCACACCCCAGTTTGTGGTTAGATGTTGGAACAGTTTTTGGAGTCACTGTATATAAAGTGTGGGAAAGTAAAACCACAATGACAAGTAGTACCAGACTGATTAGGCCTTTTGCAGTTAGGGCAAGGACACTGTAAGAACAGGTTGTTGTCAATACAGCCCTCAAAGGTATGACCAGGTCATCTTGATAGACAATTGTACCAGGAAATAGTTGAATTGTTAATAGAAGGGGTTCTCTGTTGGTTTCGAAAGAAACTGTGGGCAGGAATAACAGGTCCAAATCTAGGACATTCTTGAGGAATCTCTCTTGGATTGGATCAGGATGGAGAAGAGAGGTGCCTGTGATCATAAGAAGAAAAAATTTGATGCCTATCAGGTGGAATGTAAACTCTGGAGTTTGTAGGGTCCCTGGGAAAAGAACTTGTCAGTTGGTTCTGATGGAAGGATTACACACAGTGCAAACAACAATCCATAAATGCCATCTCATTGTGTGAAACAGTCTCAGATGTCACTGATCGATCATTGTGCACAGTAAGGGAAAGTCTCTGAGCAGGGCTCATAACCTATAGATTTATGTGATGTAATGGAAGAAGCAACAAGGTGTATTCTATAGTAGAGGAAGTAATCTCTAGTAGAAAACTTACTAGGGGTTTAAGGTGGTGTTATGGATAACTTGGATAGGAAATGATCTTGTAGATTGAACTAGTTTCTGATAAAAAAAGTCATTATCATTCAGGATCTGATTTGGACCCTATTTATACTACTTAATACATGATTAGGTAATATAATCAGATAAGGAATAGCCAATAGCATCAAGTGCTTTTATCTGTGTATGACTCCTAGTGAGTCATGATGACTAGTAATTAGTTATGATTGGTAATACATATAAATATCTACCAATGGTATAAAAGACTCTTATCTATGATTTAGTATGAGTCATATTGAGTCAACATGAGTCATAAGAGAAAATGTAAATATTAGATAATTCTTTTATCATGTGAATCTACTTATATAAAAATAATTAGATTCTCAACAACATATATAAAGACTCAGGTTTGTCTCAATATTCCTCACCACTGAGTTTTGCTTTTTTGTGACTCTCTCATATCCATTACACTCACACTCATTGCTGAACTATCTTTGATTTCATTCAACTCTCTGTTTTGTCCTGATTGGCACTCTTTTATTTTACTACCATCTCTTTCAAGCTGTTTACCTTTCATTATATACTGTCTTTTTGTTCCTCTTTCAACTTGTCTCTCATTCCACCATTTCCTTTCAATCTCTATCCAATACCCTTCAAGTTAATTCATCTTAGACTATGGCCAAAACTCTCAATTCAATTTTGCAGCCACAAACACCAGCTTCTTTTATAAACTCCCTCTGTAACCTATCTTTTTCTACTTTATTTTCTTTATTTCTGTGATCACGTGACTTGATATTCGTCACATGATCAGTCATGTGACATCACATGACCTTCTACCTTATCTATTGTCATGTGACCTTATCACTGACATCATAGTACATAATAGTCTAGACCCACATGTTGTAACCTCGTTCATGAGAACTCTTCCACACTTGTGTGAACCATCTAACCCTATATAGTATACATAGATAGCTTATCGTCAGACACAGCATGGTCTGTGCACATGTACTGATAGTATATATACTTGCAATATAACGGCCAGCAGATCTCAGTCTGTTTTGGTTAGATACCACTAGCCTATACAGTCTCCTCATAAGTGTTTGTCTTGTTGAGGTAGCCTAGCATTCACTAGTGTTGCTTTCATAAGAACAGACTCTTTTATCACTACTCTACCTCACCGGCACTGTTATGTGCCACCCCACACCATTATCCCCACTTTACTTATTTCATTGGCCAGAAACTTATCTAACAAGTTTTCACATCCATATGCGATAGCCAGTGTTAAGGCTCGATTGGTATTCATCCAATGGTTGTACCATTACCACTGGTAGACTATGACTACCACCTCCACCACATACATATGCTCGTTCAGCATAAGACTCTGGTTTGCCTTGCTGGAGTAAACTTCAATCAAGGAGACTCTTCCGACCACCAGACAAATAAGGATCCATTCCTTAGCGCATAGTGGGTCAGTGCAGTAGACAGAAACCATGCAAACTCTCACATCACAGACTCTATGAGATTAAGATCTGCAGTCTTGGCATACTAAAACGTCAGCTATAGCCAAGCAGAATCCAGTTCCCCTCCCATCACTGACAATCATGGAGTTAGTGTGCGACTGTAACGCATATGAGTTTTCCCTTACAGACACCCCAATAGTACATAGACTTTAGTGAACTATATGGCAATGATTGGCGTGCCCTCAAAAACAAAAACTACATTACTATTTCCATCGACATTTCTGAGCACCTCCCCATTAATAAGGACTTCGATCCAAATGACACTCTTATATGCGACACCCCCTACATAATAGAATTTGCCCCTGACTTCCCTCATTGGCTCCAATATGAATTTCTGGAGCACTGCTTAGATAAAGCCTCAGTCTTATTAGACGATGTCACGGACTTCTACCAATCAGAAATAACATTCAATTACAATGTCGGGCTACTTGATGGATGCCGATCTCCCTACCCCCACCATGAGCCACTGTTCCCTCAACTCACCACAAAGGGACAATACCCAACTCGCTGCTCAACTCACATCACTTCAAAGGCTATTGTCCGATATGGCCATCAGATTGGATCGGACTGAAGCAAGAAATAGAGAGCTCAAAAGCTAAATGGACCAAGAGCAAGAAGAGAGGGAAGACTTTCACCCAGCAGCAGAGTCATTTGACAAGCCCAAATCCAAGAGGGCTGAAGTGGTGAAGGATCCAGGACTATTTGATGGATCCTATAATAAATTCAACGAATGGTGGACAAAGATGTTGGTATTCTGTGAAACCAATCTGTCCATCTTTGGAGAACAAAGAGTAGGCAGACAAAAGGATTGGAACCTTGCTGTTTTCTCAAGAATAGGTGTCGAAGCAGGAGAAGAAGACAAGAACGGTGCAGGCACATGGGCCTAGATGGAAATCAAGAAAAGGCACAACAACAACATGCCCTGGTTATCCTTAAGCCAGATTGAAAAGCTACTAAACGACCGATTCCAAATCGGCAATGAAAAAGAAATAGCCACTCAACGGCTCATAGGATGAAAACAAGGAAAAAACAAGTGCACTCAAGTTTTCTTGGCCCAATGGCTTGCACTCTTTGACCAAGCACAAGTCAAAGAAAGCACTGGAGTTATGCTCCTGGAACAATCGGTCCGCCAAGACATCATAAAGCATATGTTTATGCAACAAGAAAGGCCCACTGGCCTCCATGCATTTATAGCCATGGTTCAAAAATATGCCAATGCAATCGAGTCTTTCAAGTCTCGATTTTCCTCTAACAACACGTCCTGTCATGATCCCAACGCGATGGACATTGATCAGACACATACTGACAATTGGAAGGAGATCGCCCACTCCAACTGAGGCTGCTACAACTGTGGAAAAGAAGGTCACATGGCACATGACTACAAAGCCAAGAGCATGGCTTGCAGCGAATATGGATTCAGAAGGGGAGGGCACCATAAAAAGTGCTTGCAATTCAAAAGCAAGAAAGTTCAAGCTGCAGAAGGAACTGCATTAACAAACCAATACACCAAATAACCTTGCTCCCCTCTCACCACACTCTTGAACCCCAGACCAGCTAGGCAAATAAACTGGCAAGCAGCTGTATGTGGTATGGACTTTGAGGCAGCACATGCCTACTTCCGGGACCTTGAGTCCACCCAGGGAAAAGAGTAGGGTTGATCACATCAGGTAGTAATTCGACCAATACAGACCCTAGTTATGTTTCCTCCTTAGATAGTTCCTTTTTTAACCTTATACCAATCTGATTGAGGGTGCAATGCCAAGACAGTGCTCACCCATTCCATTTACATACATCCAATAGTTTCGATAGTTTGAACTCTGAATGTAATTTAGATAGTTCCTCCCTTTCCTCATTCTCCCCTGTATCTTAATGTGGTAGCCTACCAGATACAACAACTGAAACAGTGAACTCCGAAAAGGAGCACAGTTACTGGGAAGTGACACTTAATTCCATTTACATAAAAAATAAAAATAGTTCTTCTTCGAATCTAATGGAGAAACACATGAGAACCTTAAAACCACTCTGCGGACTATTTGTAAAAATCAATATAATAACAAAAAGCACAAAAACAGAATGCCAAGCTCTGCTAGACAGCAGCACTACCAGCATATTTATCGATCAAACATGGGCAAAGGAACAAAGAATTCCAATGCAACCACTGGACCTCGTCATACTAGTATATAATGTCGATGGAACAGTAAACTCAGCAGGTGGTATAGCCTACACCACCTCGCTCATTATAGACTATCAAGGACATAAAGAAAATGTTACCGTCTACATAACCAATCTTGGTAAAAACCAGTTAATCCTAGGATACACATGGCTCAGGAACCACAACCCTTTGATCAATTGGATAGAAGGCACAGTCAAAATGAACTGATGTCCACCCTCGTGCGCCACCCTCAAAGCGCACAATCTAAATAGAATGGAGAAATATGAGATAGATTGTGGATACCACATAGCCAAAGCAGATAACGGAAAATACGTTCCATCGGATGCTGTGGAGGCAGCCAAGCTAGTACCTCTAGAATATGACGACTATCTTGATGTGTTTTCCAAAAAAGCAAGCAAGCAAATGCCTGAACATAAACCATGGGACCATGCAGTTGATCTAAAAGAAGATTTTGTACCAAAGAAGGGGGCATTTAATCAAACTCAGCCCACAAGAGCAAGACGAAGTGAAAGCTTTTGTTGATGACTAGCTCAGTAAGGGATACATCTACCCTTCTAAATTGCCACAAATGTCACCAGTCTTCTTTATTCCCAAAAAAGATGGAAAGAAACACATGGTCATAGACTATAGATACCTCAATAAGGGAACGGCCAAAAACAACTACCTGTTGCTTTTAATTTTCCAAATCATAGATAAGCTCAAAGGAGCTAAATTGTTCACCAAAATGAATCTCTGATGGGGATACAATAACATCTGTATTAAAGAAGGAGATGAATGGAAAGGCACCTTTGTATGTCACCTCGGGGCTTACAAACCCCTCATTATGTACTTTGGCATGTGCAATATGTAGCTCTGCAACTTTCCAACAAATGATGAATGAAATCTTCTCTGATATGGATGACTGCATAGTCATTTACTTGGATGACCTTCTTATCTTCTCAAAGGACAATGATAAAAAGAAACATATCAAACTAGTACGTAGAGTTTTAAAGAAACTCCAGAACAACGATCTGTTCATCAAACTTGAGAAGTGCTTCTTCAGAGTTACGAAAGTAGACATGCTGGGCATGGATGTCTCTGAACATGGTGTTTCAATGAACCATGAAAAAGTCAAAGATGTCCAAGATTGGCCAGTATCAACCACATTGAAAGGCATGCAAAGCTTCTTAGGCTTAGCAAACTTCTACTGCTGATTTATAGCCAACTATAGCTTGATCGCTGGGCCATTACATAACCTAACAAAAAAAGACCAATCCTGGATCTGGGGAAAAGATCAACAAACAGTGTTTAACATGCTCAAAAAGGCATTCATCACAGCACCGGTACTGGCATACCTGGATGATACCACCCTATATAGAGTTGAATGTGATGCCTCAGACTTTGCTGTTGGCGCCGTACTATCAACTAAAATAGAAGACAAATGGCACCTGGTATTGTATATGTCACATAGCATGACCTCCGAACAACAAAACTATATGATAGCAGACAAGAAAATGCTTGCAATCATACTTGCCCTCAAACAATGGCAACACCAATTCGAAATGTGGATAGACCACAAGAACCTACAGTAGTTTATGAAAACACAAGACCTAAATAGACGCCAAGCCCAATGGGCCATGTATCTTTCACAATTCAATTATGTGCTAGTAAACAAACCCAGTACATCTATAGGAAAAGTGGATGCACTCTCTAGAAAAGAGGACCACATGATTGGGATAGAGAACAATAACAAAAACCAAATCATTATTTCTGATCATTGTATGCAGGTGACACTAGATATAGCTCTATTCAATCAAAAAGGAAGAACATAGCAAATATAGCAAACCCAATGGATCTTCAAACCAGAATGAGTTATGGTATTACAATAGTAAGATATGGGTTCCTACAGAAATGCGACAAGATATCATAACCACTTTTCATGATCATCTCCTCTTTGGCCATAAAAGTGCCGAAAAGACATAGGAATTTGTATCCTGCTATTATAGCTGGCCTGGAGTCAAAAACAACATAGTAATATATTGCAAATCTTGCGATTGATGTGCAAGAATAAAACCCCAAAATAGAGCCCCCATAGGCAAACTCCAACCATTGGGAACACCGGAAAGACCTTGGAAGTCAGTATCTGCCAATTTTATTATGGCATTACCCAAAAGCCATGGATTCAATAGTATCCTTGTAGTTATAGACCACTTCTCCAAAGAAGTTGTCTTTATACCCACTACCAAAATGGTGACCTCTAAGGGAACAGCTGAACTTTATAGAGACTACATATGGTGCCATCATGGCCTACTTGATAGCTTGGTCAGCAACCAAGGCCCCCAGTTCGCATCTCAAATGATGATGGACCTTCTTAAACTATTAAAAATCGAAAAGAAAATGTCATCAGCCTATCACCCACAAACCGATGGACAGATCAAACATATGAATAGGGAACTCAACCAGTACCTCCGCTTGTACATCACAGAAAAACAAGATCAATAGGCAGAATAGTTAGCACTTGCCTAGTTTAACTTAAACAATACCAAATCATTGGCAACTGGTTTTGCACCTTTCCAGCTCACTAAGAGCTACACCTCTCATATAGGTTTCGAAAATGCCTTTGCTAAAGTGCCAGCCACTCTGGAATTCGCTGAACAAATGAAAGGCAATCTCCAAATAGCTAAGCGAAATCTGGAAACAACCTGTCATAGGATGAGTCAGCAAGCTGACAAATATCACTCTTATACACTGAATTACAAACCAGGTGATCTCGTCTTATTATCCACCGAACATCTAGATCTCGCTAAGCGACCTTCTAAGAAGTTAATGGAATGATGGATAGAACCTTATCAGGTCATCGATGTATATAACAATGCTGTCAAATTATTGCTCCCAAAATCAAACTGAGCACATGATGTCATAAATATGTTATGCATTAAACCATACTTTGAACCATTAGAAGAACAACTGATCCAACATTCCAGACCTGTATCTATTGATGACAAAGGAAATGAAGAATTCGAAGTGGATTACATAGTTGATTCCCATCCCATAGATCATGGTTTCCAATACTTGGTGCATTGGAAGGGATATGACGATTTCGATTGTACTTGGGAAAGTGTGAGCAACCTTAAAAGGTTGGCTTCAAAAGCAATTGTGAATTTCCATAAAAAGAATCCCTTGGCCCCTAGGAAACTCCCAATGGCACGTGCGCTATTTGATTCCCTCTTTACACCGAAAATAGAAAATTTCACATTGGATTTCATCACCAAATCATAGGTGATCTGGAATCTCACTCATAAAAGGGGGGTAATATTACAAACTCCCTCCGTAACCTATCTTTTTCTACTTTATTTTCTTTATTTTCACGATCATGTGACTTGATATTTGTCACATGATCAGTTATGTGACATTATGTGACCTTCTACCTTATCTATCATCATGTGATCTTATTACTGACATCATAGTATATAATAGTCTAGACCCACATATTGTAACCTCATTCATGAGAACTCTCCCACACTCATGTGAACCATCTAACCCTATATAGTATACATAGATAGCTTATCATCACACACAGCATGGTCTGTACACATGTATCAATAGTATATATACTTGCAATATAACGACCAGCAGACCTCAGTCTGTTCTGATGAGATATCGGATTGATATTGAAGACCATGACCATGCCCAGCCATTATCAAGGAAGTGGGTCCACTATAGTATCTTTGAAAGTGATGATGATGAGCCAACAAAGCTGTCAATGGATGGGAGGGCAACAATTGAGCTGACCTGGTAATCTTCTAGTGGAGGTGACCATGGGGCAGCCAGTGTGGCCAGTGCCAAGTCTTGACCAAAGGCCCATGATCCTGATGCTATACAGCATCATATCCTCAATACGGCCATTGAGTACTTCCATGCTAACTTGCTCAGGGAAATACCATATCCCCAGCCATATATTGAACTTCAGTGGGCTAAAAATAATTGGGAAATGAGCTGCAACTACTATAGTCATGATGTTCAACATGATCCAGGCATTTTTAAACTGGCAGGTAGCTTTATTGCAACTAATGGGACATGAATTAACTATTGTCTAGATCATTGTATGAAGTAGCCATCTTTGTGGACAATTCAAAATGAAAGCTTGTGGTGCTGTCACAACCACATTTGGATTTGACCTGGGCACTGGACCAGATGTACAGCAGGCAAACTGCTAGTTGTTCTTAGATCTCAAAACAAACTTGGTGTTCATATACAAGGTGCACCATGAATAGACTCTCATCTGTGTGCCTTATCTGACACTCATCACTTGACATCTACTTGAAGGTATTCCAGCCTCCACTTTCAGATCTATACAGAAACTGAGTGGTTCAAATGGTCATCAACAAAGTTCTATTCAAGAACAAGAACAGCAAAGGCATCAAGTGGCCTGAATATTACCAACCTTTCCTGATTCCTGGATATGCTCTTGCCCTCACAGTGGTATGGTGGCCATTTAAATTTTTATCAATAAAATCATACTGAATGTAAAGGGCCAGGTTGAGTGTGCTCTTGATGAATGGACATTTGGCTTGCACAAACAAATTGACTTTACTAAAGACACCTACATGCCTCTGTACAACATCCACCTCAACAATCTCGAGTTCTTCCACAAGAAGACTATTAAATTGAATATTGTGCTGATGATTCTGTGACAGGTTTATTGGAACAGAAGGTAGGTGCTATTTATTATGTATACTGTTGGTGGATGCTCATTCACAGCTACAGAATACATGCATGTGTCCCAGACCCAGCAATGTGGAACCACTCTATCACTCTATCAAATACTGCCATTGAAGACACCATCAATGAGTTTGAGCAGGTGGAGCCAGATGTAGACATGGTCAAGGTCAAGGATGGTGTGGGCGAAGAAAATCTGGACAGAGTAGATGCCAGCAGTAAAGTTGAGTATATGATGGAAGATGAGGTTGGGTATGGGGGAGATGAGATTGAGGAGGAGGGAGACGATCAGGTTGGGTATAACTCAGAGTAGTCAGGTTATGGACTCACAGACTCATGGTGTGGGTTTGGTTGGTCAGAGATTTGGTTGGCTTGAGTTGGAGGGGTTTGGTTGGTCAAAGCCAGTTGTTTATTTGTTGGAGCAGTTCAGTGGTTACTAGTTGGTGCAGGTTTGATTGGAGTGGTTTGCTTGACTGGAGTGGGTTTGTTTCATTGGAGCAGGTTTGTTTAGTGATATGCTACTATAGCTACTACTGCTACCAGGTGCTATATTGTTCTATATAGTTCCTAGACAATAAAAGCACAGTGCTACAGTTTACTATCAGAAGCTATATAGCTTCTATTGCAAATAATTTTCTCTGCTACAATGTGCTATGCGAAGCTATATAGCTTCGATTGGATGGTAAAATGGACTGCTACATAGTGCTATATTGCACCAAATGTTGCTATATAGTTGGGGGAAGCTTACAGCATCAACCATAACTACAGGGACTATATAGAGCTATATAGCGTCTGACTTTTTTGCAGATGAACATGCTCAGGCTTGATCGCTTTGAGCACACACCCACCCACTAGGTAAATGGAGCTTCGTCTCATAGCTTCCAAAGGGTGATATTCGAATGTCTGGAAATTTAGATGTGATCGCATTTGAAATTTGTTGGTTCATGAGGCCTGGGATTTCATGACATGTACTTGATATACGCCTCGGCTTCATGGTGCAACTTGCATCCTTTGTCAGATATGATGCAGACCAGCATCTCAGCCAGGAAAAAAGCTCACATCTCGCCACGTTGTGACAACCGTCCCAGCAGACTTGAGATACCAAAGGCATTCCTCGTATCCAGCGGCTCGAACCGCTGTCTCCCTCTCTGTATCCGGTAATTCTCCTTTACATCCTCCGACAGACAGTCACGATTCCGCTTAGTCCCGCGACCTTCATTGAGACGGCTCGACCTCGGAGGCTTCCCCACGTCTCACTCGTGCTCTGTCTCCTTCCCTTTTGACGTGCGCGTTCAGCCTGACGGGTCGCTCACCCCTAGCGGAGCAAGGTCTTCTCCGATCTCTGGTAGTGTTTTCACTCTGGCGCCGTGCAATGGCTTCAGGTATCTGTTCCTGTCCTTATCTTCGTCGTCCCTGTCTCCATATCCCTCCCGAGGCCGACGACGACGGTTCCTGTCCCTGTTCCTCATCTGATGTTTTGTAGTATTGTGATCGCGTCTGGGTTGAACTCAAGGGTCTAGGGGGTAGGATGTCCACGAGAAGAAAGAAAGCGAGGTATGGAACAGGGAAAACTATGCCCCGGCAAGGAAATGAGTGGTACTATCTTGGAGGTTCTTGGAAAGTTGCTTGGTCCCAAAGCCTTTGCCAAACGAATAACGGGGAATATTACCTTTCTGGTCCGCGCCATCGAGTCGAGGTTGTCACGAGTTCTGACGTGTTGCGCCATGTGATTGGCAGCGACTGCAGCCAGGGTCGATGGTGTGTTCAGCATATTCCAATCGTGCGAGTGGAATAAAAGTGCGGTGTTAAAGTGTTATCATTAACAGCCGTGACATTTAAACTCGTGCCTTTGATCCATTATTGCTGGGCAAAGGCCACAAATACCTCTCGATACCCTGAGTCCTTGCATACAATCTTGTAACGACCTTCGACCAAAGATGAAGCATACTTGAACGATCGAATGTCTGACCTTCCGTACAACACCTCCGAGTCACACCTCGCATCTATACGGCTATCTCAGACAGTAATCAGCCTCACTGAAAGTTTCGCAAACTCTTCCATGTACGCTTCGCAGACTGCCAAAAACCAAAACTCATGCTCCGAATTATGGTTCGCGACGAGGTTGTGTGCAATTTCGTGCGCAAAGGTGAGGAACCTGGGAAAGATTTGCAGTTGCATCGAAGGATGCTAACATATGGGACGAACCATAATGCCAGAGCTCGCTTTCCTTTTCCTGCCTTGACATCTTCGTAGTCTTGTTTGGGGATTGTTAGAGTTGAATGTCAGTATTCAAGTCGGGTTTCACTCACGCCACTTTTCGAAGTAATGAAGATTGAGGTAAATGGTTCCCCTGTAATTGAATGCTATAGATCTAGCATCGTGATAGAATATGCGGTACGACTTGGTGGGGAAATCGTAGATCTTGGCAATGTGCTGGATGATATCCAAGAAGCGGACGAGCAATTCTTGTGTACATATACGATTAATGTCAGAAAGGTCTGTTCAGAGGGTTAACGCGCAGATACGTTCAAGTTGTCAAATAAGATTTGCCTTTATCAACATGGACTTCTACATCCTGTATGTCGCCTGGCCATCCCATAAGCGAAACGAAAGAGGGAGAGCACTGAGAGCTCACAAAGGTGCCGTAAATTGTCGACTGACGCAGAAGTATCACAATACCCATTTTCCATAGATTCCCTCGTGTTCAAGTCACTGTCACAATGGAGTAGTGCTTGGCCACCGTGCTTGCATGCCTGGATTGCTGCTCTTACGGTAGATTCTGCCCAACAGGTGAGATGATATCGGCTAAAATATCTGGTTGCTCACCAATGTGCCTCTGATCCTCCACCAGACTGGAAAGCATAGATAAGAAGGCGTTTACGAGCAGATACGCGGAATACGAGCATACTCATGAGACTGGCGGACGTCGGTACCTGTCCTTGTATCCTGGGGCCCAGCAGAAGATGTTGAGGGAGATGCATTTATAATGTGTCCGTCCATAGTCTTGGAACCGTGACCCATCTCTTTCATCCCGAACTGGTAATTTGGGTTTACTTTATCGACTGTAATGGTCGAGTTCCCAGTGCTAAGTAACTTCCAGTCTTTCAGACATCGGGAGCTCGAAGGCTCGTCGACTGCGTATCAATTACGGGATATCATATGTCAGCCCCGTGTGCATTATTTGGCCGGGACAAATTTGACTGACTTTTATACCCTCTTTGCTCCAGAACGTCGCGTGAACCAAGGCAAGTTGTAAGAAATTCGACGTCAGGAGGGTTTTCCGCACCAAGAAACACTCTGCATAGCGAAGCTGCCAGGCTTTTTGCATCCTTCAGTTAAAATATCCAAAGAGAATGAACTAAGAACGCACTTACTCGTGCTTATTTTCCTCTACCTGGCGAGTAACCCACAGCTGTATTGTATTCGATTCGTAGATCGCAATTGCTGACACCCGTCGTTCTTTGGTTGCTTCCTTTCCAACGGTGAGTGTTCTAGAGATGACCAGCTCCTCCCAGACCTCAACAGTGATATCATTGGCGCCAGCGAACCGGGATCCCGATGTTCCAGGCCTAAGATGATAATAGTTGCAAAGGAATATGGGTAACCTTTCTACGACCAAGTTCCAATATCGGGAGCACATTTGTTGGTCTTTTATTTCACCGGATGGGGTATATTGATCTTGAACAGCTGTGGTCAGGTATTGGCACCCGAGCGAAATATAGAAGTCTTCATATTGGATCAATAATATGTGCAGAGAAAACCCATGGCGCACCCTCACCTTCCAGTTCACGGGATATATCTCGAGGTGCGGTAACAATGGAGTCCGCAAACTGGTGCAAGGTTTGGACGTCGTCCACGATAAAAATGTCGTTGGGTTTCCATAGTCCGTAGGATGCCCCTGGTTTCTCGGCTTCCTCGCATGGCCGTGAGCCAAGTAGAACAGGCTCTTTCATCATCTCAGACTTCGTTTCAATATCAATGCGACCTGGATGCAAAGCGAAGCGATTGAGTTCTTCCAAGAACCTGCCAACGTGTCCTTCTCATCGAGTGGTAGTTCAGATACGTCATGCTTACCGTTTACATCCAGCGCGACCAAGGACCCCCTGGGGATCATTGACAAGTCTCTTTGCGACATCATCCTCTGTGGGATAGTTCTTTGCGCCACAAACACGCAAAAATTTATCCCCAGGACCGAAGTCAACAAAATGAAATAGCTTTGAGTATAGGTCGTCTTTTGTGCCCTCTCCTAAGTAGCATTCGGTGGGAGTCAATATTTTTTTGTCTCCGAGAGTGGTCTTCGGAACTATACGCAAGCGGGAGATACAGTCAAGTTCGATCTTCTTGAATCCTAAGGTAACATCAAGCTCTTTGAACGATCACCATGAATGCAAGAGATATTACTCACTTGGAATATGATGAGACAGAATTTCGAACCACTGGCGAGCAGTCTCTTCACCAAGTGGATCATTCTCCACGTCTTTCAGCCGTTGAAGAATCAATGAGGAAAGTGGATGTTGCTGTATCCCCAGAAGTTCGAGCACAATATTTTCATGCTCGCGCAGAACGATAGGAAAACCAAGTATTTCCCATTGTTTGTCTATGAATACCTGAAGCGAAGTCGCGATCAGGATGAAATGTAAGAGATATTCAGTTTATTTAACATACCTCTCCTGGTTTTCTAAAACCAACACTGCTTGTAATCTTTGCAGGCACGAATGCAGTGTCCCGAAAAAATTCGAGCTTATAATCTGGATACTGAGATTGAAGGTATTTGCATAGGTAACCAAAGGCAACTTCCCCGATTTCAATGTTCTTCGAACACAGGTTGATTATCTCATCCAGAGGCGGAAAGCGACGCAAGCCAAGATGATAAAGTAATTTGACCTCTAGCGAAATCTCAGTCAGTTTTCAGATTTGATGCAAAACTTGAATCTACCTCTGCGGGATGCATCCTGCCACTCTGTATTCCCACCCCAATCTAAGAGCGGCAGATCAAGTTGTTGAAATATCTCTATCGGCGGGTAGAGCTGGTGGAGGTAAAATCGTTCGCTACCACCCTCTTGAGCACCTTTTTTGGTGAAAACAGGAGATGACCTCAGATCCTTAGAGTCTGAGTCACTCAGGCTCCCTCGCTGAATAAGATGATTGATAACATCGGATGTTTTCAATGCTTCCCTGAAGATTCTCGGTTCAGTCAACGATTCAGAATGCGGTGCACAGCTCACTGTTTCAAAAAGAGTTGCAGAGGGGGATATTTCCTGACTCCTAGAGTGGCAAGGAATTGCTCCATATCTCCACTGATTTCATGGTTCGAGGAGAACTTGACTATGGGGAGATTAAATTTGGTGAAGTTGGAACTGGGTAGACATGATTCCTCGGGGATCCGTAGGCCATCTGCCGTTGGAATACACTTCTTGCCGGAAAATACCGACTTGACTACTTTGTGCACATCAACCCTGGATGATTTGGACGCAGAGCAAACGGCACGCAATACGTCTTCAGCCCAACCGATCGACTGAGTAAAGTCGTATTCAGGGTTGTCGGATCTGATATCTGGGGAAGATATGTAGTGTAACCAGTCAACGAGGGTAAACTCGCTCCAGTGGAACTTCCGGAGCCTCGTAGGAGGGATGGTCTCAGTGATTTGGCGTGGTATCAGTGAATATGGTAAGGGACTCTTCAATGGGATATAACTTTTAGGGCCAATGAAATGCTTTATGGAGGATAGTGGGACATATTTTCCGTTTGAATCCTGGAAGCCAGCTACTTTTAGCAGATTGGCTGTTCCGGCGTCGGCCCAATTGAGATCCATCCATTGGAGAAAGGCGACAAGCTCGCCAGTTGTCCCGTTGAGAGGATGGTGTTCCAAGTCATTTTCAACGTCCAAAGGTGTTATGGGTTGTATCTCCTGCTTGTCTGGGTGTGCCCTGACGAAGTCCACCGCTAAATCACTGAAATATGATGAAAGCATCGGTACGTCCTTCAGGAATATCTCGCAATGTTCATCAAATAGCCTGATATCCGAGACTTCCCGTACACCGACGGAAGAGAGAAGTCGTAGAGGAGATGCAGTACATGTATAGAATGATTCACACAGCCTTTCTGCGACTTTTGGTGAGGGGGTGGTGGCGCGAAAGGTGAAAAATTTGACAACATGGATGAAATGATCAGCGGCAAGATCTTTGGACCCAGCATCCCATACGCTTTGAATCCTGGAGAGCTCTACTTCATAGATGGCACGTGATAGGAATCCTCCAAGATATAATAGCTTATTATTCCATACTAATTGAGTGATCATGAGAATAGGTTAGCCTTATTTCTTATCGAGAATGAAACGAGATATATACCAGCGATATTCTGATCACTTGGATCTCGAATGAGTACTTTTGATCCACTATTCAAATAGAACAAGGACTTACACTAGGTCTATGGACTCGCGCTCGACAGTGGGGATAAACTGTGAGGCCATGTGACCACAGATACCTGTCGTTTGGCGGGTAGAATGACCCTGGATAATAACATCAGTAATCCAATAGACTACAGCTCTGTAATGGCCTACGGACAATGAAGATCATTGAATGCAATGCGACTCTGGTCAGGGATAAGTAAAAGTGTTTCTTGTTCATGCAAAAAAATACACACTTATCCAAATCGGCGCGAAGCCCTTGGAATATACTTTCGTGCTTTTCATCCAGGCGGCTCTGATCGTGTTCATCCTTCCCAGTCTGCGTGTAGTCAATCTCAGGTCATAGGCGCTGATATTCAAATGAAATAAGACAACCCACATATATCAGGCTATAATCGACTCTAGAACCTTGCTCTTTAACTGTACACTGAGCTAGTTCTTCAGAGAATACTGTGTTCATCTTGACATCTGCAGCAATGGTGAATACACTTAGATCCGATTTTGTTTCACATGGGGTAGGATCCATGGTTCGGACAGAAATAGTAATTGCTGGTCAAATGCCATATCAGAACATGCAATTTTCAACATGACTTGGGATGGCACTTACGACGACGACGAAGTTGAAGCGATTCTAGGGTTATTGTTTTTGGAGAATCAGCATTCTTCGGTGGAATGGGAAGTTCAATAGGTTCATTTGCCTGATCAGACTTGCTGATATGACCAATGCATTTTGTGTTCAAAATAACTCGAATATCGTTCAGCTTTGCCATGAAAGTGATTGACGTGGCAAGAAATTTCAACAAATCGTTCCGTTTCTGCATTCGAGCTGGCTTCCGGAGCGGTATCTCGATTATTGTTCCAGTTTTATTTGTAGGATATCCACTCGAGTGGAAGCGTAACTGGCTTTGTGTGAGCATGTAGCCGTTTGAGATCGATGGACTCTTACAGGACCCGCATCGTCCAAATAGAACTCCATCTTGCGCCCTTTCATTCTACTTATCGTCAAACATGATTAGAAAATAACCAGGACACACCACCAGAGAATACAACGGGCCGATCAGTGACAGAGAATACTGTGTAGAAACCTACCAAATAATATTACTCGATAATTAAATTTGATGTAGGCTGCCGACTCACCAACACCGAATGCGCCAACCTTGCCTGAATCAGGATTACCATTGGCTGGACAGATCAAGTTGTGTGAATGTCTGTGCGTCGGGAGACAGGTAACATACCGATTTCCGTGAGTCGTTTCCAATCAGCTTCCCCAAATGGCTTCCCGGTGTTCTCAAAGGTCCATTTCACGATCTGGAGAAAGAAAAAGATAAGATCGACACAGATTAGACATATCTCCTACATCAGAAGATTTATTAGCTTCAAAACGAATTTGGACAGATTCAGATTCAGCGTCATCCGCGTTCTGAAGGAGTTCCCGGAACACTGCAAGGTGTAAATGAAATCGGAAATATTACTTAACGAAACAATGACCCATGTTGCTTACAGGCAAAATCGTACGAGTAACGGGCGAGGACTTTGCGGACCAATGCACCTTGGTTAACTCGGACTTCTCCCTCAATTGTTTGGTTTTTCCCAAAGAACCGGCCCAATGGGTTTCTCTTATTTATACCTGGTTCTAAGGTATGGTCGTGATCGGGGGTCATTCTATTGTTCAGAGTCAGCTCGCGATGATGCCAGCGATATAACATTATTAGATATGACTGGTAGTGAGATCACTGACTCTAGTGCTACGTGGGCTGCTGGCGCTAGTGTCATCGTTGAAGTAGTACTTTGTGAGCCACCGTAATGCAGGAAACAAGTGCTCGAGCGATCGACTACTATATATCCTAGTCATTTGGCGCCTCTCGGCCGTCGGATCATATTCGAGCTTAGGTGCACATTTGCTTGCCCTAGATCGCCGCGGAGAATATCATACAACGTTGCAGGACACTGCCACACTTCAATGGTATGCCACGCATGATGCGTGCTAGTAACTCTGTGTTACGACTCAAACAATACTCACTGAAGATTCGCCGAGACGCGCTCGAAGAGAGCGAGTGATTCGAGGAATGAATGAGATTGCTAAAACTAAAGAATAGAATATAGGAGAATTGAGAATATATACTATACGAATCGTGGTATCAACGTGTTATTTGTTTATATAATATCGGATCATCGGGACGAAGTGAAGAGAAGAAGAAGAAACGTTACACTCTGCATTGAACCATATATCATTGACGCTCTAAATGCCAAACATTGCTCTGCAAGACGTGTATGCAAATAATTTGCGACAGGATCTTGGCAATCCTCTGCGTCGCCCCAATCCTAGCAGCCGAGACTCGGAAGGCTTTCGCATTGGGGATGTTGGATTTGTTGATGAGAATGGCGCATTTCACGTCCTCTGCAATATACGCTCCCCCTCATGTTCTGAGTCATTCAAGGCAATTCAGTTGAACGAGGACCTGATTTATACAGACCCTATTGCTGTCCTCCAATACCCATTTTTTACTGGCGTCAAGCATGATATAGGTCAGGAGAGGTACCTATGTACTGTTATCAACAGCTCGCATTCTAAACCTGACAATACTTTGTTTAGCGGCATTTACAAATTCACAGCAACTGCTGTGAAGGGTGCTATACTCATCCTACCATCGGGTGCAACGCTCTACGACCTTCACGACCAACAGAAACTGGACGAGTTTAGAGATCTTGCTGTACAGCATGCACGTCATTGGTATCATTTAGCTGGCCATGACTCTCTGTACTTGATTACTGGTGTTTATCGAATGAGCGCATGGACTTTGGCATCCTTCTATGGACGTCGGAGTATCAGGCTATACTGTCAATCTGATGCAATAAATAGTGAGGATCCTCATCAAAATAGTGATGCAAATTGATGAGGGTCTTACCTGATGCATGAAATTGTTCATTGAGAGCCAGCACTACCGTACAATGAGGTTGATGCATAACTTTGGTGCCACAAGGAATAATTTGATGCAAGACCCTTCCACCATTGATGCATCATGCAGAGCCTATACCAGTGTGGGCCCAGGTAGCTGTAGTGATGCATCAAAGTCCCTATGTTCTTACACTGATTGGTTCTGTCCACTTCCTCAGATAATGCATCAAAGTCATCCACAGGTTTGCATGGTGATGCATTAGTTTAATTCATCCCACTGATTGGTTCTGTCCACTCCCTCAAATAATGCATCAAAATTGTCCACAGGTTTACATGATGATGCATTAGTTTGATTCATGCATTTCCTCCTCTTGATTGGCTCAGGCTCTTTCCAGTCAGTAATGCATCACAGTCTCGATTTAAATGTCCCATGGATTTCCCTTAACATATGCAGTAATGGTGGATCATTGGTGATGCATTAAATTTCTTCAGTCATGTCCTTCTGCTCAATTGCTGATTGGCTCTATCTGGTCCATAGGTGATGCATGACATCTGAGTCAAAGATTTATCCATCCACTGGCCTGGGGATTTGGCTCAACATGCTAGGCAGTGATGCATCAATTTTCCTCAAGCTAGTATAATACATCAAACTCATCCCATAACAGATTTATCTTGATAATGCATTAGTTTGATTTGAGCACTCTCTCTTGTTGATTGGCTCTTTCTAGTCAGTAATGCATCAATTGGCTCTATCTGGTCCATCAGTGATGCATCAAAAATGTATCTGTTATGACTCTTGTATAAAACTTAACTTTTTCATGTTCCATAGTATTTTTTGTGATCACATGACTTGATATTTGTCACATGATCAGTCATGTGACATCATATGATCTTATTGTCTATCTATTACATCATAGTCTAGACTCACATATTATAGCCTTGTTTATGAAAACTCTCCCATACTCGTGTGAACCATCTAACCATATAGAGTAGTCATAGATAGCTTATCATCAGACACAGCATGGTCTGTGCATATGTACTTGTAGTATATAAAGGTGAATGCATAGACCAACAGACCTCAGTCTGTTCTGGTTAGTTTCCTGCTAGCCTATATATGCTCTCTTCATATAGTTTGTTTTATTTGAGGTGATCTAGTCCTCTGTGGCTTTTGGTTGCTTTCATAAGAACAGGCTCTCTTCCACTACCTCATCTCAGTGGCACCCACATGTGCCACCACTACCACTTTCTTCTCTACTTGCATAGTTAGACTCTAGACTTAAGGGGATATACTTGATTGCCAAAGTTAAGATGCTATTTGGATAGTAGGTGGTTGTTCTGTTACCACAGAAGGAATATCACCTTTTCTAAACAATAGTTATACACTTGTCCAGCATAAGTGGCTGTTTACTTTATTAAAGTAGACCTCATTTGAGAGGACTCTTTTAACCACAGCACAAATAAAAATCCATCCCTTAGCACATATTTAAAAGCAACCAGTAGTGAAATGCTAGGCCATCTCAATAGTCACAAACTTCAGAAAGGGGATTCATATAAGCTAGCTGGAAAACTAACCAGAACAGACTGAGGTCTGCTGGTCAATGCATTCAGATATATATACTAATGGTATATGTGCACAAACCAAGCTGTGTCTGACAATAAGCCATCAGTAACTACTATAATAGATTAGAGTGTTCACACGAGTGTGGAAGTATTCCCATAAATGAGGTAATCATGTGCAAGTCTAGACTATGATGTCATAGATAAGGTTAGGTGATATAAATAAGCTATAGAGGTCATGTAATGTCACATAACTGATCATGTGGTGATATCAAGTCATGTGGTTGTAAAAGATACTATGGATGAGGAAAAGTTAGGTTCCATACAAGGGTCATAACATTACTCCCCTTCCATGAGCAAGATTCCAGATTGCTTTTCTTAATTTTCCATTGTTGAACTCAAGGTGAAATTGATAAGCAGAGTGGCAAAGATTGTATCAAACAATTCTCTAGCCATTTTCAACTTCTGTGGTGCTGAAGGGTTTTTTTTGTGGAAGTCTGCAATGACTTCACTTGCTGACCTTTTAAAATTGCTCACAGATTCCCAGGTATGATCACTTTCATCATAACCTTTCCAATAAACAAGGTATTGGAATCCTCAGCCTATTGGTCTACTATCGACAATATACTCTACTTCATACTTGTCATTGCCTTCATCATTCACAGATACCAGTCCAGGTCAGATTACAGGCTGTCCTTCCAGAGGTTTGATGTAAAGTTTAATATGTGACACATTAACCATGTCATGTGCACAGTTCAATTTAGGAAATAGCAATTTGACAGCATTGGTATATAGTGACTCCAAAAAGTGTTCCAATCCCTAACCCCAAACCGGGGCGCGAAGCGCCCCACAATCACTTGTGGGAATTTCACTTAGCTTTGGTGGAGACAAATAATGTACAAACCCCTGGCTACAAATTATGTCACTAGGTCATGTGACCCAGGTCAGGGGCCATTGAGATATACCACTTTTAAAAC
>JBBPMT010000107.1:0-29089 GCA_038090455.1 Garcileccinum viscosum
CCCTTGGGGCAGAGCATCAACAATAATGAAATCTTGAAAACCATGATGAAGAAGTGAGAGGGCAGTGGAAAGGCCTGTCGGACCAGCGCCCACGATGAGCACTGCGGTTTTGTCAGGCAAAGACATGCAAACGATAAAACGCCTTGAGGTATTGAACGGAAAAAATTCGGTAAGAAAAAAAAAAACCTGTTTTCAGAGTCAGAGTGTAGTTGATTCATTGCATTAAAGTTTGTTTGACCCATCTCAGCATCCCTGAACGTCAAACACCGTTAGTACAGCGCCCCTAATTGCAGTCGACTACCCCATAACGCAGAGTACCAGGGAGTAGAGTAACATACACCATGCATTATGCATTAGTAGGACGTCGTACGTTTGAAATGGTCGACGATGCTGCAAATGGCGAGCCAAGCTTTTTTTTTTGCCCAGCCTGCGGGAAGACAGCATAGTAGTAGAGTGTCCTGTCAGTGACGTTACCGCTCGAGGTCCGATTTTCTCCGAATGAACTACGATCGGAGTTGTCGGTTGCTCAGCCGGGTCGTATGCTCAAGTTTCAAATTCCCAGTGAGAAATGACAAGTGGGAAATCGAGGCACAGCTATGGATATGTAAAGAAGCGTTCCAAGCTCCTATGGGCATCGACCAAGAGATACTTATATAATACTTGTCCACGCTAACTAGATCTTGGTTGCTCTCCGTTACCACCGTATGCGCCCTTGTACACATGCACTCTCCAACTTCAATATACATGCGTTTTCAACCAAACTGCCCACCATGGACACCGATTTCCAGAGGGAATGGTGGTGTATCTGTCGCAAGTACTGTAAAGGACTTCGCAGGCGTCTCAAATCAGAACGGACCTGGCATCGACACTTACAGCACTCCTCAGAAGACGAAAAACATGCGATACGAACAGCGCACCTGTCCGACCAATTTCGAGCGTAGCTAGACGCCATTGCGCCCAGGGCCGGTCCTTCTGCTGACTTGGAGCGACCGGAACGTCGACCTCGTGCAGATGATGAAACAGATACACGACCTACACAACGACAGCGCATGGATAACGAGGCATGTAATACTATGTATACTCACCCAATCACGTTCTAGATATAACTTAGGTGCCGGGCGGGGATCAGTCCGATTTCCATCCCCGGGCGATGACGACGACGACCCCCCATCGCATGACCCAAACAATAATGGTGATGGCTTGTTAGACAACCCTGATGACAGACGTGATTCAGAGCATGGAGACAGACGGCCATTGAATCACCTTGAACAGGAAGATCGACCCCCGGAGAGGCCCTTCGATTCTCTTCCCCACCATCGTACCGCTCTTGGCGACCTCAATCTCTCTGAGCTCTAACAAAGCACCCGTCTTGACTTCCTCCAACGAGATATAGCATTCATTCGATCGCTACGAGATGCAAAATTAGATGATCCCGGAGGACTATCTGACGAGGCTCAAACGGCTTCGAGATCCGCCGCAAACCCCACCCCAAATCGACGATCCTATCATACAACTTGCTCTGAGTATGTTCCTTGCGCTCGAACACTCCGCCCAGGAAACCTATGAAAAGATCCGTCGTGCGGTCGAAATGTGTTTTCCAGGATCCAGCCTCCCGTCGCATTTGAATGGAATGGTTCTCAGTAAACGGGCGTGGTTTTCGGTATATGGGGATAGGGAAGAAGTAGATCTATGGAAAGTGAGGCAATATACAGGAGTCGATATGGATGCACTCGGGTATGCCTGGCAGATCTACAAGAATCCTATGGAGATCAATGGAGAACACGAGGACTATATGCGTCTATTTCAGGTCACGCGGGTAGGTAAACTGTCTATAAGTCCTGCCATTTACTATGCGTACAAACTCGCATCTACTTAGTGCATCTCCATGGCTATGCCACTATTTCCCACTAGTGATTTCTCACTGGATTTCAAACCTCACTGGATAGAACTTCCAGATGCTGATATAAGCGCTGATACCTCAATGATGGGTTGAAGCTCTCAATCCGGTTCAGCTGTTTGCGAAAACCTTGTTAGTAAGTAGGATCAACTCGAACGTCCATGATCATCTTGCAGACGGGGCCCTTTACATGTCCTCAACGGCACCAAGTGGTTTCTAGTCGCCGCATGCATGCAACATATGCCAGTGTCGCTACGTCACGGTTAGCACCCTTTCTCTATGACTCTAGTCCGTACTATCGGTACCCTTCAGCTTGGTCTATTCACTCTTCGGAAGATAAATCAGAAGTACCTGATCATCGGTAGATCTCGGGTTCCAGAGCGATTCATCTGTTTCTTTCGTGAAGTTGCAGTGCTTGTCCGAGCCCATTTCAGCGCGCCCGCCCACTACACCCTGCATCCCTCCCCTCATAGCGCATGGAGCGACGTCCAGATAATATGTACTAGTTGTGGAGTAGGAAGAGTAGAAGCATGGTACAACTTCAGGTGAAGGTATTCGGACGACCACTGGCAGACTCACTTGTGCGAAAGGCAACACTTCCTCTCTTGCTTTCATGTCACTCCGACTCACTCGTTCGCTTCAGGGTAGCATTTGTCCAATTCTGTTTCAGCGCACTCGTTCTCTGCCCTACGGCATGCCTCCATTTCCCATTCTTGCCTCTCAAAATTCATTCTTTTGGGTTTTAGAGTGTGCGGTCCCGCCGATTCCTATCCACTCTCGGAGCCCATTTTACACCCAGCAAATCAGGCTCACCCCCATACGTGTCCTCTCCTTCCAGCGCACGAAACGATGGTCAGATATGTAGCATAGTTTGATGTATCATTTCTGTAATGCAGATGTTGGACCCGCGCCATCCGTGTATGTGTATATGACACGTTACTAGAAAGGGATTTCTGGTCATGCTCAGGCTTCCGATGCTACAATCATTCATACTTGAGCTCCATCAATTTGATTTGTGCGTCGTTATACTTGTTCCCATCTATATATTGTTGCTTTCGGTTGATCATTAAAGGCGGGCTGGACAACCCCAGTCTCCTATAGGTCCCCGTATCTTCCCTCTCATATCCCAAATGTCTTTCCTTGGGACGGCCGTCTTCGCGCTCATGCTGGCTGTCTTGGCCATTGCGATACCTGTGCACATGGGGATAAACAGTGGCATGGTCATGCCGCTCACCAAACAGTCTTGCCTTCCGGACGCCAACTTGAAAAGCGTTGACCTCGTTGCATCCACATCACATCTTACATCAGTCAGGGAGTACGTGGTGTAGAAGGATATGTCGCGTTTTCTGAGTTTTCTTATTTTTTTTTTAGAAAGATCCTTCGGGGCTTCGACAATTATGAGAAGGATACCGGAATAACCCACCCTTTCGCTATGAAAGAGGGTCGGTGCCGAAAGCGTGGCGCTACTGTTCTCTTGACTAATTATAAAAGGGATGCCTGGACGGGCAAGATTTCGATTGGCACTCCTGCCAGGACCTTCACAGGTAACGCTTTCTTGCACATGACCGATATATGCATACCACGATCTCTGTCACAGTCGAAATAGACACAGGTTCCAGGTATGCACTTGATAATAAATTCGAGCGATTTTACTTTGTTCAGATAGACTTAGTGCTATGTTTATGTTACAGACTGGCTGTGGTGACGTCTGTGAAAACCCTGAAGACCGCAATCTATGGGACGCGGATGCTTCAAAAACTGCTCAATACATCAGTGATGATTTTGAAGTTAAATATGTAGATGGAACTGTCGCCACCGGAGATGTATACACGGATAATGTGACCATTGCTGGCTACATGGTAGTTTTACCTTGTATCTTCCTCGAGCGTCGTCGGTTTTGACGGCCGAGTAGGCAGACCCCCACATTTTTGGTGCTGCAACATCATTCTCTTCTCGTTTTGAGAACATTCCGTTTATTGCAGACGGTGTGTTGGGGATGTCATTCTCGTCCACCTCTAACCCTTCTGGAAACCTACTGGCAACACTCATCCATCAAAAGAAGTTGTTCAACCCAACATTCTCAATGAAGCTCTCCCCTTCTGGAGGCGAGCTGTACATTGGTGGATCAAACTCTCAGCTGTACAATGGTGTCATCACCTATATCAGTATAATAGATCCTTCGTCGGTGGGCCAAAATAGCAGGTAGATCTGGGAGTTTACTTATATGCACTTCAGGGATTCTGGAAGGTGTCCATGGACAATATTCGAGTTGGTGATACAAAGATACTCGAGGATGTGCCTGTCATCCTTGATAGTGGGGCCAATTTCATATTTGGAGATTGGAACCGCGTTGCCACCCTGTACGGTCACATCGGCGGCAAGCTTATGGAGAATATGCATGAGGGCTTTGGCTACTATTACCGTGAGTCACGATCGAGTTTGTTCCATCCTTTTATTGACGCTGTGATAGTACCATGTGACTCCTTCCCGACATTGGGATTTACCTTTGGTGGTAGGTTGTTCGAGATACCTCCAAACGTTTTCAGGCTTGGACCGATCGAAAACGATTCACCCTATTGCTTTGGCAGCATTGTCGCAGAGGAATCATCTATCTGTGAGATTTATGAATTTATTGTTTTCAGAGCCCATCAGCAGCGCTCGACGTACTGACCACTGAGTATGTGGCTAGCGTTTTGGGGTGTCGGCTTTCCATTCCTTCGACTTGTATACACCGTGTTCGATTACGGCACTTGGCAAGTCGGGTTTGCAGACCTTGCTACTTGAGCCCTCGCTGACAGTGTGTCTTACATCCCGAGTCATGTGATGGATCGCTCAATCTATTTGATTTATCAGGGCCGCCGTTGGAGACAGAATCCTTACCAGAATCTCGAAGTAGAAGCGAGGGAACAGGGTTTTTTGACATTGAGAGAGAAGCAAGAGTGGATCAGGAGAATCCCAAGCCGACCCGGTCTCCAAAGGAAGTCTTTATTTATTTGGCACGTCCTATTATTGCACAGTATCTTCTGAGCCGGTAGTATAACGCGGTCGGAATGCGATTGGTGGTCCACTGTGCAGCAGTGTAATGACATGGCGAGAGGAATGGTATGTTACCTTGTCTCCGGCGCCGATAGCTGCGGCTTTCCAAATGGGTCGTCTGAGGTCAATTGACACTTATCCGGAGATACGGTGGAGGTACTAACGACTGCAAGAGAGCTGAACCAAGGTGAGGGAGATTAGCGATCGCATCATGTACCAGGTTCCGTAATGATATTCCAGAAGCTATTGAACTCCAACTTGCTCTTCCGACGTGTTGATACGACTCGATCGGACACCCTCTTTCATAAACCGACGCAAACACGCCTGGGTCTAGCACGAGGCTACTGGACGATGCCGCCAAACCAACTTGGAGGCCACCAGGACGACAGCTTTCAGCTGTATGACCTTCGCGTGGAGGTCATCTGCCCGTCCAACGAGCGCATCTTGTGCGGCGCCAAACCAGGAGACCATTTCACTCTACAAGGAGAGATGCTTTATCTCCCTCCTGGCCAAGGTTTCTCTATATATTCCCTTGGTGAGTGCAAAAGACGGTCGTTTCAGACAGTGCTGTAGCTGCAAGGGATGACGCGGTCCACGGAGCGCGGTTAGGAAATGCTTACGACCCCGTCGAGATTTCAGGTGCTGTCCTCCCACTCTTGGCCGCCAAGCAACGCGTGACACACCCGCATGATTGGATGACGACGGATGCTGAGATTGCATGTCCAGATCCGCACTGCAAATCGCGCCTCAAAGTCGTCCGAACGGGGCTTCGGACATTTAGGCATGCTGAAGTTACTGTCGTCCCTTTACGCGCAAACGATACAGAGAAAAAGTCTGTTGGGAACGGCTGAGAGTGAGGTTTTGAGGTTTTCTTCGAATTATGATATGCGTTCTGTTGCGACGTTGCCCGCATTTCTTTGTTACAAAGAGATCAGGTTGTATTGACACCAAGTTGTTATGGAGTGCCTGGATGCTGGCAACGACGTTGGCGGTCTGGGTGCCACCGGCTCTCGCCTGGACATTTTCCGGGGGCTCGACGGCCTGTGTACTCCACAGTGGGACAGAAATCGACATAAAAATGAAATGAAAATCCACTCAACTGTTTCTGGGACACGTCGGAAGAGACATGGATACGAGTCGATGCATCCATCAGGCCGGGATCTTCTGCGTATAGATTCTATTCCTTTTTTGCGTTCAATAGCCATGCGAGGAGAGATGTCGTTGCAGAATTTGCAACCTACATCATACTGTGTTGATCGACAAGGAGAAACCCGCGTGCGCGACGCGAATGGTCCCGGTCAGGGGTTCAAGACGCGTAAAAGTCGCGATGGTCACACGAGTGGGATCAACGAGACCTTTTTTTCTGCCATTTCCATGTATCATCAATCTGCGCGAGTTTTCCCCATCTCGCCTGTGTTGTCGGCCAACGTGTCGCCTTCGTCGTCGCCCATCATCCAGAATGCCGACTCTTCGCCACCTTCCAGTCCGAGTCACGACCCGTTCTCGCTTGACGATTCGCCTCCCACTCTATCCTTTTCTCACCCGTTCGCAGCTTCCACCAAAGCTACTAAACGCCTCCCACACTACGAGAAGAAGGAGATCACCCCTCCGTGCACACCCCCAGGTACATTTACGCGTTCGGTCGGTCTGAGCCGGGTAGTTGTAGGCCCTTCGCGTTCTCTACCAGAAGACGACTTCTTGACAAACGCGTCACCCCCCGCGAGTCCTCTTTCACATCGTGCGTTGAGTCATGTCCACTCTGAAGAACACACCTGGGAGGATGCTCTTCGACAGCCATTCGACACTGGCATCGGACAGATCGATCTTAGGTACCATCCTCCCGTTCTCATCTCTCATTCGTTCATTATTTCTGAGCAGCAATCAACGACTCAAGTATATACCGCCTTCCATCGGGGATCTAGCAGGGTTTTATAATACACCAGAGTCGTCTGAGCAAACCCTCTTTTTGGGACGGACACTAGCACGCGTCAACACTGCACCCGCGGTCCAGTCTACGCGCGTGCGTTCCTTCGAACGAACACAGTCGATCAAGGATTCTGGGAAAGATCGACACGTCCTGAAGCTCTACCTTAATGGTAACAAGTTTACCACCCTTCCTCCTGAACTCTTCACTCTCAAAAACCTCACCGTCTTGAGTCTCCGTACGTCCTCATCTTTTTGACATGATACCGAACACCTTTATCTGATCGGAGACTGCTTCCAAGGGGGCAATATGCTCAGTTTCATACCCCCAGATATCTGTTGCTTGACCAGCCTCAAAGAACTCAACATATCCGGCAACCAGCTCAAGTTCTTACCTTGGCAGATGCGCGACATGAAGCTTGAGATACTTTTGGTCAATCCTAACCCATTCATGCCAGAGCCATCTCTGCGCCCGTCTTTGCCCAACCATGATTCATCTCCTTCACGTCCCCGCCTGCGTTCGCGTCGTTCGATCACGCGACTACACTCGCTTCGCCAGGAAGCCCCATCAGTGGTGGGGGCTCCAACTAAACCAATTCTCTCCCCTGTCACTCTTTCCATGACGACTGTCCCGCCGCTGTCAGAGCTGTGTTTCCGTCTGCTGCTTGCACCATCATTATCTACCCCAGGACAGACCGTCCTGGCGGACTATCACGAGCTCCCGCTCTCGGACCTGTGGGTAATCCCTGAAAACGTGCAAAAAGTACTCTTGCAGTACGTCCCTGGGATTCTCAGACAGCATCAGCGGTTCTCGATCAAAATGATCAAGGTAGAGGACCAACTCGAGTCTGAGTCTGCCAGGACTGGGGGGTGTCCGAACCCAGCACACAAGGGACGCGTATTCGTCAAGCACGCATCGGAGAGGTTTTCCTGGGAGCGCCGGATTGCGGGAGTTGATGTTGGTGGGGTGGTGCCACTGAGGTGGCGGGGGTGTCTCCAGGCATGCCTGGACTTCCTGGACGAGGCGGTGATTGCCAGCGCTGGCGAAATCCATGGCATAAGTAGGTCGAGCGCAGATGCTGCGGTCACCGTCCCTCACGATGCAGAATTCGAGGAGGGTTCGCGAAATATGAGCGATGTGGACATGGACACAGACGTGGAGATGGCGGTACAGGCAGTCAATCTTGAAAGTGTCCATTTTGACCTCGACATGGACGAGTTTGATGATTGAGAAGGAAGAGTCTTCCCCTTGGTGAGCTACAGATACTGGTCCTCCCCTACCTCTTCTTCTCCCTTGCTTTGACTTTTCCTTGATAAACACAATAAGGTCACATTGGCACACATTGGACGTTGGAATAACACAACTTCCCTCCCTCGCATGTACACTAAATATACAAAATGGAATATACTGTAACATAAGAATGGATGATTTTTTCACTGGAACTGTACACTTGTTCCAGGAGAGAACAATGTATCTCGAGTAGAAAGTGATGTATCATGACTTAGATTGTCCCCCACAGAGTTGCCACACTCTAAGATGGGAGGTAAATTGATAAAAGGACGCCGTGGAGACAGAATGTCTTCGGCATCTCCCGGAAGGACCAGCTCATCGGCTCGGAGCTGCTACAACCCAACCCCAATTGTATGGTCGGGTTGTCTGAATGAGACGCCGGTAATCCGCCCAACCCCATAGAACGTGTATTTCGCAAGAGAGCCCGTTCCCCGAATTTACAATCAATGGTTTGCATGAACTTTTATGCATCGAACACTATAGATTCATCCCCTTCAAGTTGTTTCAATTTCGGGCGCATGCTCGCTCCACGCTTGGGTCACACCCCCATCACCCAATCATGATCTGTTTGACCTATGCATCAATCGAATTTGTTACTATATCTGATGGTTACAGGTTGAATTCTCATTATTAAGGTCTGGGCGGATCCGACGTTTCACCGCCAGTTCTTCGAGTTGTCAGCCCTCTGGTATGCAATTCACTCAAGTGATGGTATCCATATTTGCGGGAACAGGCAACCTGGTTGCTCTGACCATTGCAAATCCTATACCGAACTGGAGGGCAGGTGGCATCGCCATACCACTTGCCAGGCATTCTTCCTTTCTAGAAAACAAAAGCCTTGATCTCGACGCAATCAGCTCTCATGGCATATCTGTCAGGGAGTACGTGACATCAATAGCTACACTTGGTCTGCTCAGGCGTTTTTTAGGAAGATCCTCAGTGGCCTTGACAATTACGAGATGAACACGGGAACAACTCATCCTTTCGCTGTGAAACAGAGCCAACACGAACTCGGGACTCGTAGCGCTAGAGTCCCGCTGAAAGTTGACCAGAACGGCTTTTGGATTGGCGACATCTCCATTGGGACTCCTCCCAAGACCTTGAAAGGTGAGTTGACCTAGTGCCATCCTTATATACGCTTACTCCGATCTGCCTCGCAGTCCAGATCGACACTGGTGCAGCGTAGGTACCTTTTCTTTAGTTCATACAGCTGTTTTTGTTCAAGTCAACCCAGCGATATGTGGATCCTGCAGACTGGTTGTAGCGGGATTTCCAGAGATCGCGACCTCTGGAATCCGCATTTATCCAACTCCGCCAAGTACCAGAATCAGCCATTTCTGCTCTCGTATGGAGACGGATCCATCGTCGAAGGTGATCAATATACTGACAATGTAACCATCGCTGGATTCACTGTATGTTTCGTATGGCTTGTGAGCGTGAACATTGAATTCTGACGCCAAATTACTAGGCAGACGCTCAGATGTTTGGTTCTGCAACATCCTACACTTCTCCATTTCAGAACAATGGATATGCAGATGGTTTATTAGGACTGGCCTTCTCTTCTATCTCGAGACTTGGTGCTTATACGCTGTTTGAGTCGCTTTCCAGGCAAAATAGGCTAATCAATCCAACATTCTCGTTTAAACTATCTTCTTCCGGTTCTGGAGCCGAGATGTACCTCGGTGGAGCGAACAGCATGTTGTATAATGGTGACATCACTTATGCACCCGTAACACATCCTGTGAGCCAAAATGACAGGTGGGAGTGGATGATGCTGACATTAGCGTTATACTATAGGCATTCTGGCTGGTCTCCATGAATAATCTTCGTGTTAATGGTGCTGCATTTTTCGAAAACCTACCTACTATGTTCGACACTGGTGCAGCCTACATCTTTGGAGACTGGGAACAAGTTTCGGAACTGTACAAACCCCTTGGCGGTACCCTCATTGAGCATGGAAGCTTTGGTTACTATTACTGTAAGCTTCGATTGCGTTTGGTTCCTTACTTCTATTTACACCCTGCAGTACCGTGTGACTCCTTCCCCTCAGTGAGCTTCACCTTCGGTGGCAGGGCGTTTGAAATCCCTCCCGAATCTCTCAGACTTCACCCAATCACGCAAGGTTCTCCCAAATGTTTCAGCGCTATTATCGCCCAGCGCTCCCCTGGTGAGATTTCATAGCTCATCGCTTCCCGAACTCGCTTTTACTACGTTCATTGTGATGGTTACTGAATCCGCTCTGACTGGGTATCCTAGAATTTTGGGTCATTGGGTTCGCTTTCCTGCAGAGCGTATACAGCGTGTTCGATTACGGTAATTTACAGGTCGGGTTTGCAGACCTTGCTTGAATCTTCGCAAAGCTTTTCGGTAAACTGTGTGTTTGCGAATTTAATCTATGATTCGTAGATAACAGGGTAACAGAGTCCACTACAGATAATTCTGGTGCCGCTGCGAGCATCCAGAAAGAAGTTCGTTGGCCTTGTTCGTCCTCGCGACGATGGCCTCTCGCCGATAAGCTCCTTTATCCTTCTTTTACTTCCCGAGCATTACAGTTGTAGATTACCTACGCGGCCTTGAATGGGGCTACAACAACTGGAACTTCTTTGACCGCGTCCTCTGACTAAAGGTCTCGCAGGCTCCGAACTGCATCCGCCCCAGATGCTCGTACGCCTTCGGTGACGCCGAAAAGTCAAAATCAAAGCAGTGATGATGGTCGAAAAAAATGATAGGAAAAGCGATGTGGAAGATAGGTGTAACTTAGTTGAGACTAGAGATTACATAGCAGCGCAAATTTGTCATGATGATGTTTGTGCTACATTTTGTGGTTACACGCCACTTCAATACGCGTCACGCGACATACGGCAGCCGCCACTCTTTTTGATCTTTCCTCCAGTCCCAGCCTTGTCCTCCGTACCTCAACTGGAGGTAAGCTAATGTGGTAATATACGTATGTACACGCGTTCCTTACCTCCTTGGTTGGCTTGGCTCCATTCGTACAGAGTCATTGCGCTTAGCGGTGAATAATTTATGCGGGAGCGAAAGAGAACATTCCACAAACCACACATAGGGAAAATTTTATACACAAAACAATACGGGTACTATAACGGATGCTTCGAGTTTTGAACGATCCCCAGCGGCATCAAACATACATCTTGATGTCGTTTCTTACGCGACCGCGACGATTTCCTGAAACACTGCAAACATGACAAGAATATCAGCGGAGTTTCCGGGGAAGTATCGTGCTCTGATTCAAATCGTTGAATTATCACATTCGTGAGGTCGCCGACAACAATCCCTTCTGGAATCCCAAGGTCAGTCCTGGTCTGGTGCTGATGCTGACGTGCTGCTCTGCCTCATGATACAGCAGAAGGCAGGGTTCGGGGAGCACGAGGGACATGGTCGTTATATACATGGCGATGACGGCGCAAGCGGTCGTACTTGGAAGTGTTCATCTTGGCGTCGACTCAGACATAGAGCTTCGAAGTTGAAATGTTGATATGTCGTGGTCATAGGACAAGAATCTACCTCTTCGGTCCATTTTCCGGGAACATCAGCATTTATGTCTCTTCTGAGGTATCCCGCAAACAATTTTGATGGTATCAAATACACCGGTATCCAAGGCTTCTGATCAGCTGTCTACAAGAGGCAAGCCGCAGGCCTCAAGTCACCGATTGCAATCACTATTGCATCATTTGATTACTCAGATCTGTTACCTTCTCATTATTAAAGTTCTGTAGGTGGATCATTCTTCCCCAGTCTTTTCCACTCCTTATGATACCATTCGTTACGATCACCATATTTGCAGCCACCAGCGGACTTGTTGCATTCGCCGTTAGCAAACCTATACCACAAAGATGGAAGGCAGGTGGCATTGCCATACCGCTTTCCAGACATTCTCCTTTGAACTTCAACAAAACCATTGATCTGGATGCAATTAGCTCTCATGGTATATCAATCAGGGAGTACGTTGAATCAATTTTCATATATGGTTTGCTCAGGATTTTTCTAGGAAAATCCTTCGTGGCCTAGACAACTACGAGACGAACTCAGGGACGATGCATCCTTTCGCCGTGAAACGGACCGATTCCAACTATGAACTCGTTATGCGTGGCGCCAGCCTTCCTCTGTCATATGATCAACAATTTGGCACTTGGATGGGCGAGATTTCGATCGGCACACCGCCCAAAACATTGAACGGTGATTGAACCTTGTATCATTCCGATATATATATTTACCGTCATTTGCGTCACAGTCCACATCGACACTGGCTCAGCGTAGGTACCTTGTTTTTGCTCCTAACTTGCGTTTGTTCAAGTCAATGCAGCGATATGTGGGTACTACAGACCGGCTATGCAGGGATCTCTGGTGATCACGACTTCTGGGATCCCACTTTATCCTCATCTGCTAAGAAGCAGAATCCATTTCGGCTTAAATATGCCGATGGCTCCATTGTCAAAGGTTATCAATATACTGACAATGTAACCATCGCTGGATTCACTGTATGTTTGTATCGCTCATGAGCATCATCATTGAATTCTAATGTCATGCCAGGCAAACCCTCAGACCTTTGGTTCTGCAACTACGTACACTTCTCCGGCCCACGGTAATCAGTATTATGCAGACGGGCTATTGGGATTGGCATATCCTTCCGTCTCGAAGTTTCGCGTTTCTCCGTTGTTTATATCTATTGTCGGACAGCATAGCCTACTCAATCCGACATTCTCATTAAAACTCTCTTCTTCTGGGGCCGAAATGTATGTCGGTGGAGCAAACAGTATGCTGTACAATGGCGACATCACATATGCACGCGTAACATCTCCTGTGAGTTAAAATAGTAGATGGAACTGGATGTGCTGATACTATTAGCATCTGTGTAGGCATTCTGGCAGGTGTCCATGGACGACGTTCGTGGTAATGGTGAACCAATCCTTCAAAGTATACCCGCTATGTTCGACACCGGTGCAAACTACATCTTCGGAGATTCGGAACGTGTATCAGAATTGTACAGACTACTCGGCGGTACTCTCAAGCAACATCTAGGCTTTGATTATTACTACTGTGAGTTGCGACTGTGTTCGACATCTTATGTTTATCGACAGCCTGCAGTGCCGTGCGACTCTTTCCCAACAGTAAGCCTTACCTTTGGCGGCAGGTCGTTTGAAATCCCTTCCGAAGCTCTCAAACTTGGACCAATCGAGGAAGGCTCTCGCGATTGCTTCAGTGCAATTATTGGCCATCGCCCCATCAGTAAGATTCATAGCTTATTGCTTCCTGAACCCCATTTTGACTATATAGTCTAGCATATTGGATCATTGGGCTACCTTTCCTGGAGGCCGTATACACCATATTTGATTATACTACTCTGCAGGTCGGGTTGGCAGCCCTCGCTTGAATCTCCATATTTCCGGCACAGTGTAGATCGAATCAGTTTAATGAGTGAAGTTTACGGCAACAAAAGAAATCCGAAGGATAGCTTGTGAGTAAGGGAAGGTCGAAAGGCGCCAGGTCGTGCTTTTTGGCTATGGGAAGCTGAAATGGCAAAGACGAGGGGGAATCACAAGCAGAAACGAGTCCGTCTCCGAGAAGTATTTACCAGACAGGTTCGCCTGCAGCGCAAGATCGGAGACAGCTCAATAATTACAGTGCACTGAGATGGAGCTAAGATCATGTGTTCGATTACAATAGATTGGATCCATGGCAATGTTCGCGACACACTGTACGTTTACGAATTTGATCCACCAGAATCTATGCCCTTTCTATCGCAAATCTCCGGGTTTTTGTTTTCGACAGAGTTACCAGCTCATTTGGAAGTCCTCGACGAGGCCATGTGACCGGTTAACCATCGTCAGTTACGAGCGCTCACTCGAGAAGGGCCAGTGAGTACGGGTAGGCACCACATTCGAACAGCAGCTTGATGGCGTGGGCTACGCGTGTCTGCCAATGAACACGTAGCAGGAGAAGGCAGTAGTAGGGCTGCATGGGACGCGTCGGGTAGCGTGGGAAACATGCTGAGGGTAATTGAACGCCTCATCTTATTTTTCTGCAAGAGATGGATGTTAGCAAGGGCCTGAAGCGTTTCAAGGTTGCGAGGGTCGATTTGGAGGGTATGGAAGAGAGCGTAACGCCGTGCACGTCCTTGCCGAACTCGACTGGTGACTATATATTAGTAGTAACCAAATATTCTCAAGCGTACATCTCTCGTTATGGTGATCGGGTCATCTTGGACCCACGAGACTCCAGTTTAGCATTTTCAGAATATCATCGTTCCCTCAGGAAACAATAACCCGTCTCTCCTCCCATTCCTTCTGCCACTCGTTCAGCCGCCTCATCATATCTGCCCATTCTGCCTCCGTCTCTACACCTTGCAACCACCTCCGTTGCAACCCCAGCTCCTCCACCCTCCTCCATCCCCGCTTCAAGTATTTGTATCCACCCACTTCCCGTCGCCACGCCTCGACAAACTTCACACCGTCGTCAGGTATTGCACCCTGGCGCTTCAGACGATCGATTAGATCGTCCTGATAGTCAAACCTCAAACCGTCGACCATGCGGTGGCCGATGTAATACGGGTCGTACCCGCGCGCTCGCAGGTTGTCCTCCTCTACGTCCAACTCGTGCAACAATTCTTCCCGCGAGCCGAGCAGACTCGCGTTCGCGATCGCCCTGGCTACATATATGCTTTGTGCGACGTCTGACGGACAGTCGGCCACAAAGATCAGGAGACCAATGAACGCGAGCGCGTTTGTCGGATACGAAGCAGAGAGGGAGAAAATGTGTTGGTGAAGAGGGAAAAGGTACCGTTGATTCGTTACCAGTCCACGTTCGGCGCGCTTGTTCGACCTGGGTTTCACGGCGACCTCGCCAGATGCTTCGAGAAATGGCATTCGTAGGTCGTATCCCGTCGCCAGTATCACTGCATCGACGTCGTGGGCGCGTGAGCCGTCGGTGAACACGATGTCATCAGGAGTAAAGTACGCCATCTCTGGCTTGACCTCCACTGGACCTAACACTGGTTCATTTGGTTGGCTACGAATAGAAAAGTAGACCTGTGTTTTATTTTCTGAGGAAGAAGACGGAAGAGAAATATCCGGTGCAAAATATGCCTACCTTTTGAGCATGCATTGCTACCTGTGATGCAACATCTATCCCACTTGGCCCAGCGCCCACAACGATGACCGTCAGGTTAGCGTATCGCTGTGGCTCGCGATAGAATATGGTGTGTATAATTTCACGATGTGGACGTTTGTACTGCCACTGATCTTGTCCCTGAAAAGTGGGACTGTGTGGATAATTGTAATGTCCGTTAGCGACGACCAAGTGGTCAAACGACCTTTGTATTTCATGACCATCGTGATTCGTTACCCGGACATCCCAACGTCCCTCCTTTGGCGTGCCGACCCATGATGCAGACATGACGGTGTGGTTGAAGAAGATGTGGGGCAGCAGGTTGTACTGCCGTGCAAAGTCTTTGTGGTAATGTTCGACGTACTCGTGGCTCGAGAACAGGGGTGTTCCGGGTGGAAATGGGAAACCAGGGTATGTCATCGTGGGGATGGGTGTGTTGGTGTGGAGGAGAGGATACAGTGGTGTCTTGGGCAAAGTGGGTGGGTGGACGGGTCGTGGGTCTGGCAGCCTGTATGGTGTACTTGTTGAGTGAAACCGTGGGGGAAGCTTGGTTTTGAAAGAAAAGATGGAAAGGATCGCACCATATTCCACCAACGTCCCGACGTTGCTCATACAATACGACATCAAGGTTGCCTTGGAGCTCGTCTTGGAGGTCAACAAGTGCACGCAGCATTGCAAGACCTGCACTGCCTGCTCCGATGACGGCCACGGATTTGGAGGTATGTGTTACCTGTTGCACTGCAGGGATGTTTCCATCATGTTGAAAGAGAAGAAAACCCAATAGCCACAAGATGATATGATGGACGTCCAACATGTTGCATTCAGTTTAGTCCAAGAGAACCGTGACTTAGGGCGTCCTCACTGAAACATGTATGAAGTGGGATTGAATATTCTTGACTGCCAAGGTCAGCAATCGCCGAGTCGAGAAGCAAGATGGTGTCATACAGATATGAAAAATAAACACCCGCCTCCCGTCCGACTGGCGCGCACATATCTCACTCGTTCTTGGCAAATTCTGGAAGAAAACAATCGCCCCTCTATGCGCCCCTCCCATCGTAACGTCGCATTTGGTTCGTCTGAGTCCAGTAACTGTAATTGAGGTTCGTCGCGCTCTTTGCTAGAAGATAATTTATTGAACGGTGCCTCATCCACCGCGACTTGAAGTCCTCCCTTACACTACGCGCGTTGATCAGTTACTTTGTGGAACATATCTGGCAGGACGCCCTTCGTCAGCCATTTGATAGTAAACACCACCATTTCGTCGGACTCGGAGCACCCGTACGTTGCCACCATTTTTTAGTGATAAAAAAATGCGTTTAGCTAGTAGTCTTGTATTGTCAAAGATTCTTAGGCCTCTACGCTGGAGGTCTGTGCCCGTATATATGACCTTGTGTCCGTTTTTGTGTCAGAGTATTTGAACGAGTTTCTGTACTACTATTACCCTGGGGTTCTTCTTCCTTCTCTTCATAGTGATGCGCTCTTCCGATATAGTGACCGTTGCACATTAGGATCTCTGTATTTCATGTTGAGTGACAAGTACCTCTTCGGCCCTAGTCGTGATATTCTAAAAATAGATATTACCTCCCAAACCGCTCGGAGGGACTTCGACGTATCAGCTTTGGAAACCGACCTAAAAGGGAAGAGTGCCCCGAAATTTGAAAATGTGATGCCAAGGTCCATGGGTGCATCCGAACCGTTTGAAGTACGCGTCGGAGAGATTTTCTTGGCGGCTCCGGATGTTGACATTGGCGGTGTAGTGCGGGTGGGTGTCTGGGCGTGTCTGGACTTTTTGGACCGGGCAATTTGGATCAATCTTGAAAGCGTCTGAACCATTATCTTGGCCTCGATGTGGACGAGTCTGATGATTGAAAAAGAAGGGTCTTCTCATTTCAAGTGAACCCCTGATGAGTGTAAGATGCTGGTCCTCGCCTTCCCCCCTTGATAAAATAGCATAAGCCATGCGGCCCATGTGATGTATACCGAATTTTTTATGTATCCGGATTATATATAAGAATTATGTAATGTGGACGGACTTGTTGAATTTGTCCCATAGGCATACGTATCTAAAGCTTTAAAGCCGAAGTTGATGTGTAGTGGAAGACTCTACCACTTTGAAATTTCCACGAGGACCGGTATTTCTATCTCTCATGCTAGTGTCCAGGAAGGAAATTTACCGACATCAATACTAGGAGAGTCACAGTAACCTGTTTCTGTAAATCTATCCTCACATATAACCCACTTTTATAAAGTTCTGCGCCACGTTCTTGTTCTCCGCTCGGACAATACGCCATCATTCAGTCATAGTTCAGTTCGAAGTTGACATATGCCCATCATTCGGTAATTTCGGTTTGTTCCTATCCCGATGGCTGTGGACATGTACATAGGTAAACGTTTCATTCTCGTGCTTTCCACCTCCGAGTCTCTAGAACGTGCTTCCAGGCGATATTCAGATTTATAGTCATCGGTAGACTTGTACCAGAAGCTTGGAAAGCAGGTGGCGTAGCCATACCACTCGCCCGATACCCTTCCTTTCTGAACAGCAAAAGTACTGATATTAATCCGATCAGCTTCCGTCGTGTATCAGTCAGGGAGTGCGTGGAATCAACCCTTACTACATAGTGGGGTCTTTTCGAGCTTTTTCTAGGAATATCCCTAGGGTATTAGACAAGCACGGGATGAACAGAGGGAAGACGCATCCTTTCGCTATGGAAAGGAGCCAGTCCACGCTCAGGCTTAGGGTGCAGAGCGTTACTGTCCCGCTGACAACTTATCAAATGGTATTAACTAACTTGTGTCGCAGTCCAGATTGACACTGGTGCAACATAGTAGGTACTTTCTTTTAGTTACAGCAATAAGTGTTTTCATTCAAGTCAACCCGGCGATATGTGGGTCCTGCAGACTGGCTGTTCTGTGGTTCTCGGAGATTGCGACCTCTGGAATCCCCATTTATCCAAATCTACTAAGTACCAGAATCAGCCGTTTCGAGCCAGACCCTCGTAAGGAGATGGGCCATCATCGAAGGTGATCAATATACTGGTAATGTGACAATTGCTGGATCTATTGGCTTGTCAGGGTGAATGTTGAATTCTGACGCGAAACTAGGCTGACCCAGACCTTTGATTCTGCGACATTCTACATCTCTCTGTTTGACGCTTTGGTGGTGTCTATAAGCCACGCGGAAACTTTGGTTACTCAGGCTATTACTATTGTTGTGTGAGTTCCGACCCGGATCACGTTTGTACCATGCGACTCTTTCCCAGGCTCCCAACGGTGAGCTTTACATTCAATGGCATGATATTTGAAATATCTCCGAATTTCTCATCCTTGAACCAATCGAAGAAGGTTTTCTTGATTGTTTCAGCGCCACCGTTGCCCAGAGCATGTCTGTTGGTCTATTGGTGAGATTTCGGTGGCTTATCGCTTCGTGAACACTCTTTTGCGGTGCTCGATGTGATCATCACTGGACTTGTTCTGACTATTCTATGGCCTAGCATTGTGGGTCATTTAGATCCCCTTCCTGCAGGGCGTATACAGCGTGTTCAGTTACAGCGCTCTTGAGGTCGTGTTTGCGGACCTTGCTTGAATCATTGAGAATGTTCCCAGTATGCTATCGGTTCATTTACAGAATTTATGGTCAGCTGCTAGTCGGATGGTATTACCATCATTCAACCATCCTCCCATACTCGGTCTTAACCGCGCACAATCAACTTATTCGTTCCCGTCACTGATGTGACCACAGATGTTATTCCTATTCGTTGCTCATTATTAAAGCGGTCCTCACCACACCTCTTTCGAAATTGGACCCTTTATGATAACCATTTGTGCAGTCGCTGTCGCAGTCATTGCCTTAGCCATTGCAAAACCTGTACCGAACTCCAAAGCAAATGGCATAGCCATACCGCTTGTCAAGCAATCTTTATGTCAGACGACTCTGAACAATGAGGACATGGATCTCAATGCAGTCAGCTCGCACGGTATATCAGTCAGGGAGTACGTATAATCAGCAGTCATATCTGGTCTCCTCAGGCTTTTTTCGTTTAGGAAGATTCTTAGTGGCCTGGACAATTATGAGATGAACACGGGGAAGACGCATCCTTTCGCTGTGACACAGAGCGAGTCAGAACTACGAACCCGTGGTGCTAGCAGCTCGCTCACAAATTATCGCTATGATGTTTGGATGTGCGAGATTTCCATTGGAACCCCTCCCAAGACCTTAAAACGTAAATCCCCTTGTATCATGTTGATATATATTTACGCTGATACACGTTGTAGTTCAAATTGATACTGGTTCAGCGTGGGTGCTTTCTTTTAATTATACAACTGTCCTTGTTCAAATCAACGCAGCGATATGTGGGTACTGCAGACCGGCTGTGGTGGGATTTCCAAACAACGCGATCTCTGGGATCCCAATTCATCTGAATCTGCTGAAAACCGGGGCAAGTCATTTCTGCTCAGATATGGAGATGGAACCCTTGTCGCAGGCGACCAATATACTGATAATGTAACAATATCTGGATTCACCGTATGTTTTGTATCATCTATGAGCAAGGCCATCGAATTCTCAAGCCGAGATAGGTAGACTCTCAGATCGTTGGTTCTGCAACGTCATACACTTCTCCGCTAAAGAAAAGAGAATACCAAGCAGACGGGTTGATGGGATTGGCCTACCCTTCCATATCCAAATTTGGTGCTTATCCACTGCTCGCGTCACTTGTCAAAGAAGCGAAGCTAATCAACCCGACATTCTCATTGAAACTCACTTCTTCTGGCGCCGAAATGTATATCGGTGGAGCAAACAGCATGCTGTACAACGGGATCATCACTTATACACCCGTGACAAATCCGGTGGGTCACAATAACGTATGGCAATGATTACAGCTGAGATTGGAACCTATGTAGGCATTCTGGCAGGTTTCTATGGACGATGTCCGTGTTAATGGTAAACCGGTCCTCAAAAACGTACCTGTCATCTTCGACACTGGTTCAAACTATATCTTCGGAGATTGGAAACGGGTTTCCGAGTTATACCAACTCCTTGGGGGAGCCCTCAAGGAACGTAGAGGTTTTGGTTTCTACTACCGTGAGTTGCGATCGAATTCAGTACCTTGATTTTATCGACAGTATGTAGTGCCGTGCGACTCTTTCCCAACAGTGAGCTTTACCTTCGGCGGCAAGACGTTCGAGATCCCTTCTGAAGTCCTCAAACGCAATCCGATTGAGCAAGGCTCTCCTAATTGTTTTAGCACCATTGTAGCCGAGCAGCCGCCTATCGGTGAGATCTCATAATCTATTGCTTCCCAAACACACCTTTGTGGCGCTGGGTGTGATAATCACCGGTGACCGGACTCATTCTGACCATGTGATCTAGGATTCTGGACCATCGGGATCCCTTTCCTACAGGGGGTATATAGCGTGTTTGATTACGCTAATTTACAGGTCGGGTTTGCGGAGCTTGCTTGAGTCATCCTTGCGTACTTTATGGTTGTGGATTTGATCTATTAGAACTTAGAAAGGAGAATTTTAGCAGATATCATAACTCGCTAACTCGTGAAATGAAACAGATGGGCCAGTCGCAACTCAGAGTAATCGAGTCCCTCTGCTTCCACGGCGCGATCCTGTCCCTTGTTATTTCTGCACCAGTTAAACAGCAAGGGAGAATAGACATGGAACTTGCATGGAACCCTTAGCATACCTGGGAAACGCCAGCAGGTGCTTAGTTCAGCTAACTGCGCCATATTTTGATAGTGCGTAGCGTACGTGAGCCGAGTGTTTGTGTTTCCCCCACAGTCGCTGCTGATAAAGAGGAACGAAAGGTCTGGGGGTACGACTCCGGGCGGGAAGTCAACCGATGTGGTGATGGTGGTTCAAACAGTCGATCTGAGAAGTGTACGACCTAGAAACGAACGGGGTTGATGATCAAGAAGGAAAAATATCTTCTCCTTTCAGATGAATCCATTTGCAAGCATTAGATCCTCTTCATACCCGGGCCTTTTATTCTGATGCTTTTCTCTCCTCTTGATAAAAATCAAACTGCAACCACCCGGAATTATCCCCTTGCATGTACATTTAATGTACAAAACGGAATATGAATAAGAATGGTGGGAAATGCGTTCATCGTAAATGTACACTCCTTCGAGGGTAGTGATCAAATTCAAGTCGATACTACCTCCTCGGCATCTCCAGTGAGGTCATCAGTTTGCAACACGCGATTTGTTCCTATCACTGAAGACCGTGCATATTATTACAATTAGTTTCTCATTATTAAGGTCTGTACTGGGTGAGCATTGTGACCCACCGCGAATCCTTCCCACTCTTCTACTATGCGATTCATTACGATAACCATACTTGCAGCCACGTGCGGACAGTTTCAAGACTTGGCCGTTGCGAAACCTGTACCAAACCAAAGGGCGGGTGGCATTGCCATACCGCTCGCTAGGCACTCCCCTGAGACTCTAGACCTCAATAAGAGCACTGTTCTCGACGCAATTGCCGCTCATAGCATATCAGTCAGGGAGTACGTGAAATTAACACTATCTCTGATTTGGTCACGCTTTTTTTTTCCTTAGGAAGATCCTCAGCGGCCTAGACAATTATGAGATGAACACTGGGACAATGCATCCATTCGCTGTGAAACGGGACGCCGAGTGCGAACTCATAAAGCGTGGTGCTAGCCTCTCGCTCACAGATTATCAAAACCACTTTTGGGTGGGCGACGTTTCGATTGGGACTCCTCCCGTGACTTTGAAGCGTGAATTCTCGTTGTGTCATATTCATATGTATTCACTCTGATTTACATCGCAGTCAAAATCGACACTGGTACAGCGTATGTGCATCCTTTCTCTTTATACAGCTGTCCCTGTTCAAGCCAGTGCAGAGATATGTGGGTGCTACAGACTGGCTGTACCGGGATTTGCGGCGGAGATCGCGACCTCTGGGACCCACATTCATCTAAATCTGCTAAGTACCAGGGAAATTCTTTTCAGACCACGTATGCAGATGGATCTATTGTCAAAGGTGCCTCTTATACTGATAATGTAACGATTTCTGGATTCAGCGTGAGTTTTATGTCACTTCTGAGTATGACCATTGGATTTTAATGTCCAGCTAGGCAAACATACAAACCTTCGGTTCTGCAACATCCTACACTTCTCAGTTACACAATAATGAATGCCCTGCAGACGGAGTGTTAGGATTGGCCTACCCTTCCATCTCGAAACTTGATGCCAGTCCGCTACTTGCAACGCTTGCGAGAGAAGGGAGCCTAATCAATCCGACATTCTCATTAAAACTCACTAGTTCTGGTGCCGAGATGTACGTTGGTGGAGCAAACAGTATACTGTACAAGGGTCCTATCGCTTATACACCCGTAACACATACTGTGAGTTGAAATGATAGACGGGTATGGATATTACTGACATCAGCATTTATGTAGGGATATTGGCAATCGTCCATGGACGATGTTCGTGTTAATGGCAGAATAGTCCTCAACAATGTACCTGTTGTTTTCGACACTGGTGCAAGCTACATCTTTGGAGATCTGGAACAGATTTCAGAATTGTACAAACACTTGGACGCCACCTTAGTGGAGCTTGGAGACTTTGGTTTCTATTACCGTGAGTTTCGATTACGTTGGTGGCTCACTTGTTTTCATCAACAGCCTACAGTACGGTGCGACCATTTCCCAACAGTGAGTCTTACCTTCGGTGGCAAGACATTCGAAATCCCTCCAGAAGTCCTCAGACTGAATCCAATTGAAGAAGATTCACCCAATTGTTTCAGCGCCATTATCGCCCAACGTAAACCTTTTGGTGAGGTTCCACAATTTGTCACTGCCTGAACCCTATGTTTCGCCGTTCGATGCGATGAACACTGGACTTAGTCTAACTACTCAATCCAGCATTTTGGGCCATCGGGATCACTTTCCTGCAGGGAGTATACAGTGTATTCGATTACAGTACTTTCCAGATCGGGTTTGCAGATCTTGCTTGAATCACCGCGAATCTTCCTAGTGATTACCATTGCCCTTGTAATTCAATGCTACAGTTAAACTATTGACTGTATTTATATTGGTGGGAGGAGGCTCAAGGGAACTGTAATGGGACTCTCTGAGACGTTGTGTTGATGTATATTGAATCGTAACTACACGTAGCCTTACTTACCAGTGTGGCTTGCTAATACGGTAGAATCGAATTTGAACCGCTCCCAATCGGTGGTGGTGTGGCCCTGGCGTCAGTGAATGGTATCGAATAGACGGTTTTACGTTTAGATCGCGAGCGATGGACCAACTAGGAGCTGACGCGGACTTGTATGGATTCGCTGCATCCTCGAGAAGGTTGTGCAGCTCGTGCCGGACTCCGAGCACATATGTAAATGAAGAATTATTTGAGCAGAGTGCTAATAGGTAACTTATTCCTGAGGCCTGAGTGACTACCTGCGGTTGACCACTAGTACGCAATAAACCTCGGGAAGAGCCGAAGAGGTCCAGTTGTGAAGCTTTACTAATAATCATAGCAAGTTTCTCTTTACTGCGAAAACTCTTGCCGTCCTAGGTTTTCATGTGTTGTCGTCTTTTCATATTCTTGACGATCGACACCCTCAACTGATCGGCGAATTCTTGGATTGATGGAAAAAACGCACTTACACAGTCCTACCTTCAACTTGAAGAACTCAAAATATTCGGCGTTCATACTATCAAGTTGTTACCTTGACAGGTGCGCAGCATCAAGCTTGAGAAACTCTGAGTCAATACTATTCTGTCTCTGCAAGATCCATCTCCGTATCAATCACAGCTCTGCAGTGCTTCCAAGCCCACTGGCAGTGTTCCTAGCGCCGGTGGCGATGGCGCTCACGTTTGAGGCGTGGATTGTCGCGCCCGACTGGTCAGCACGTCGACCACCCAATCACCTGGTACCCTGCTGCTCACCAATACCAATGTCTTGTCTGTCTACACTCCCGGCTGGACTCTCCCAAATGAGATGCCCTTAATCAATCAATGTTATGGATTCAACGTTGAATTGTACTATTAAGGCCAGCAGGGGGTGCTGGCAAATTGGCGCTTCTACGCTGCCACATGGAGTCCCATCCACCATCCGCGGACGGATTCAGAACGACACAGATTATACATCCGTCGCAGGACCTGGTGATATCAGTGAGACTGGTAACCGTCAACAGTCTAGATTCACAACTTGAACGTTTGAATGAAGCGATTCGCCCGCGATGCTCCAGCCTGTTTCCCAAATTTACTATTACATAAGGGTATATGCCGAATTCAAGCAAATTCCTTTTTGCATCCGTGTTCTTCAACCTTCCCCGCTCGGATGAAACCACCATCATTCCATCATCACCATCAGTCTGATCTATATATCATGCGATTTGTTCCTACTCTGGATGACCGTGGATCATATTGTTACTCCCAGCTTCTCATCATTAAGGTGCGCAATTCACACCCAGTCCATATTCCACCTCTAGAATGCGATTCCTCACGATAACCATGCTTATAGTCGCTGGTCGACTGGTTACTTTAGCCATTACGAAACCCATACCAAACTTGAAGACAGGCGGCATGGCCATACCACTCGTTAAACGCTCTTCATCTTGGTACTCCAAGGAAGGCATAGATCTCGAAGCAATCAGCTCGCACGGTATATCAGTCAGGGAGTACGTACAATGAACTATTGCATCTTGTATACTCAGGCATTTATTACAGAAAGATCTTCAATAGCCTGGACAATTACGAGATGAATATGGGGACGATACACCCTTCCGCTGTGAAACGAAGCGGTTCACAGTCCGAACTCGGAAGGCGTGGCACTAGCGTCCCGCTGACCACTACTCGAGGTGACAACTGGTTGTGCGAAATCTCGATTGGCACCCCTCCCAAGACTTTCATGGGTAAATTCTCCTATCGCTCTTATATATTTACGCTGATCTACCTCACAGTCCAAATTGACACCGGTGCAGCGTATGTACTTATTTTTCGTTCCTTCGGTTGTTTCATTCAATTCAACCCAGCGATATGTGGGTGCTACAGGATGGTTGTATAGGGATTTCCGAGGATCGCGACCTCTGGGATCCTCATTTATCCGATACCTCTGACTACGAGGGGAAGTCGTTTCGGCTCGCATACGGTGATGGAACCGTCATTCAAGGTGATCAATATAGTGACAATGTGACCTTCGCTGGATTCACTGTGCGTTTTGCATCACTTATGAGCAGAAAAATAAAGTTCTGATGCTAAGTTAGGTAGACTATCAGACATTTGGTTCTGCATCATCATACACTGGGGTACAGAACAACGGAAATTCAGACGGTGTATTGGGATTGGCCTTCCCTTCCGTTTCGAAACTTGGTGCTGATCCGTTGTTTGAATCGCTTCTCAGCCAATCTGGGCTAATCAACCCAACATTTTCATTGAAACTCTCTTCCTCTGAGTCCGAGATGTACGTCGGTGGAGCAAACAGTATGCTGTACAAGGGTGCCATCGCATATACACCTGTAATAAACACTGTGAGTTGAAATGGTTGATGGAGTCACATTACTGAAATTCGCATTTAGGGATTGTGGCAGGTGTCCGTAAATGATATCCGTGTTAATGATGATGCAATACTCGACAATGTACCGGCAATTTTAGACTCTGGTGCAACCTTTATCTACGGAGATTGGGACCGGGTTTCAGAATTGTACAAACGCCTTGGTGGTACGCTCAGAGAACATGGAAACTTTGGGTACTATTCCCGTGAGTTCGATTATGATTGGTACCTTATGTTTTCATTGACAACCTGCAGTACCGTGCGACTCTTTCCCGACAGTGAGCTTCACATTTGGTGGGACAACATTCAAAATCCCCACCGATTATTTCAAACTCGCACCAATGGGACAAGGTTCTTCCGATTGTTTCGCCTCCATTGTTGCCGACCGCTCGCATAATGGTGAGATTCTATGGCTTATCACTTCCTTGCCCCTCTCTTCACTCACTCTGGTTATCCCATGGCTTAGAATATTGGGTTATTGGGATGCCTTTCCTGGAGACAGTATATACCGTGTTTGATTACGGTACTAAAAAGGTAGGGTTTGCGGAGCTCACTTGAATCGTCGCGCATTCTACCGTTACATTGTATGTCTGAAATGTGGGAGTTCGCGGCAAAATCATCGGAGGGGTTGACTGAAGTATGTTTAAGAGAGGTCTAGCTCGACTATCTGAGAAGTTGGTGACGGATGTTACTATGTAAGTATAACTTACGAAACTGACATCAAGCCCCGATAGATACTTTGGTCTCTAAGTGTTTCAAGCCGGTTCGCTTGTGATAACCTCATCCGAATACACGCATGCTCTCCGATCTCACCGAAGCGTGTTTACTACCTTCCGTCCTTCCACTATAGCCTATAATACCACCTCCTTGCTGACACAAATTCCCCTGTCCTCCGTTGCTCACACAACACCAATGTCGTCTTGTTTATCTCGCGCCATATCTTCGTCCTCTCAGCGCCGGCACCATCCATCACTGTCGTCATTCCCCTTTTATTCAATTACTTCGAAGAAACAGGGGAAGGTTTGCGGAATCCAAGCGATGTGCGCATTGACATAGATGTGGAGATGACGGTACAAGCGGTCTATTTTGCGCACATTTGGACCTTGACATCGACGGGTCTGGCGATTGAGCGGGAAGGAAGGATTCCCTCGGTCCAAAGGAATATTCTAGCAAGCGTCGGATGCTGGTTCTTTTGTACCTTCTTCCTCCTGGATAAACACACAATAAGCTGCAAGTATAGATCACTTGGGCTTTTGGTAAACCTCTCCCCTCGCATTCACATTGATTGTACAAGATGGAATATGCGTGAAGTCGTCCTGGCAGGACAGTGAATGACCTTGCCGGACCCCGATTCTGAATCGTGAAATATCCTACCCCTGCGACACCGAAAGCGACATTTCTGATTTTGTTCCAACTCGGAGCTGTTCCACATATAGTTCCGGTTATATCAAAATTTAGACTGGTCCCGACGTCACATCAGTATGGCCTTACAATGTCACCGTCCAATCCGAGCCATGTCAGCTAACCTAGATGAAGAAATACCCACCCGACTAGCCCCTACTTTGTTAATACGAACAGCTTGTTCCCCAAATATACTATCAAGATATACACTATATATGAAACAGCCTTCGAGCAAGTTCAGCCGTTTTAAGTCTTTTGGCTCACCCGTAACCTTCGGGCTTCCGAGTCTCCGCTTGGATGAAACCACCATCATTCCATCACCATCGATTCATCAGATGACCTATGCATCACACAATTTTGTTCTGCCCCGGATGTCCGTGGATATCATTACTGCTGGCTTCTCACCAAACTAACTTGGTCCGCATCTTATCCCTACTAATCCATACCACATCTCTTGCATGCGATTCATTACGATAACCACACTTGCAGTCGCCTGGCGACTGGTTTCTCTGGCGATGGCAAAACCTATACCGAACTTGAAGGCAGGCGCCATGGCTATACCACTTGTCAGACACTCTTCGTCTCTGAACTCCAAGAAAAGCATTGATCTCGACGCGATTACCTCGCATGGTATATCAATCAGGCAGTATGTGTATGGATCCCTTATATCTAATCTGCTCACCCCGATTTTGTAGGAAAATCCTAAATGCCCTAGACAACTACGAGATGAACATGGGGACGATGGACCCTTTCGCTGTGAAACGAAGCAACTCACAGTCCGAACTCGAAAGGCGTGGCACTAGCGTCCCGCTGACCACTACTCGAGGTGACATCTGGTTGTGCGAGATTTCGATCGGCACCCCTCCCAGGACTTTGAGGGGTAAATTATGCCTTCTATCATTCTTATATATGTTGACGCTGGGTTACGTTACAGTCCAAATAGACACTGGTGCAGCGTATGTACTTTCTTTAGTTTATCCAGCTGCTCATTTAAGTCAATACAGTGACATGTGGGTGTTAGAGACTGGCTGTGGAGGGATTTCCGGGGATCGCGACCTCTGGGATCCCCTTTCATCCGATACCTCTGACTACGTGGGAGACTCATTTCGGCTCGCATATGGTGATGGAACCATCATTCAAGGTGATCAATATAGTGACAACGTAACCTTCGCTGGATTCACTGTACGTTTTGTATCATTCATGATCATGACCGTCGAGTTCTGACGCCAAGCTAGGTTGACTCTCAGATCTTTGGTTCTGTATCATCCTATGCTGGGGTACCGAACAATGTGAATTCAGACGGCTTATTGGGATTGGCCTTTCCTTCTGCCTCGAAATTTGGTGCTGATCCGTTGTTTGAATCGATTGTCAGAGAATCTACGCTAATCAATCCAACGTTCTCATTGAAACTCTCTTCTTCTTCTGGGTCCGAGATGTATGTCGGTGGAGCGAACAGTATGCTGTACAACGGTGCCATCGCATATACCCCCGTAATGAATACTGTGAGTTGAATGGCAAATCAGAATGGACATTAATGACGTTGGACTAGGGATTATGGCAGGTGACCCTGAGCGATATTCGCATCGGCGGTCATCCAGTGCTCGAAAATGTACCTGCAATTTTGGACACTGGTGCAACCTTCATCTACGGAGATCAGGAACGTGTTTCCGAATTGTACAAACCCTTCGGCGGTAACCTTGTAGAAAATAAGTCCTTTGGGTACTATTTCCGTGAGTCATGATTGCGCTCGCTAGCTCGTTTTTTTATTGACAGCCTGCAGTATCGTGTGACTCTTTCCCATCATTGAGCTTTACCATCGGTGGCAAGACGTTTGTAATCCCTCCCGATCTTTTTAAACTTGCACCAGCGAGGGAAGGCTCTTCTTAT